>CAJFCO010000444.1:1977657-1993050 GCA_904066015.1 Synergus gifuensis
AGTGACAGTTCGCATGCAAATCAATTTCTTTCGATCGCGTTTTACGTAAAGGACTCGAACACGTCAACGTGCTGTGTATTATTGAAAATAATTTAAATAAAGTGCAAAGGAAATGAATTATTTCCAGCAACCGCTGTTATTTACATTCAATCATATTCAACTTACTCTCGAATTTACTTTTGTATGATATTTTTAATTGAATTTTAGATTTTAATACTTTTATCATGCCAATTAACAAAATGCGTGAAGCTTATTTCAGTTTCTCATGGAAGCATTGAATTAAGAATCGCCTAATCCGAGGAAGCGCTTTAATCGCAGATCTTTAATTATAGAAATTAAGTGCCTCTTTCATCGACGATATTTTATATAGCCACTGGCACTCCCAAAGTTTAACGTACAGTAAAACGTAAATGTAAAACGTTTTATGCTCATCCTACGCGTTTAAATTCTCGGATTGTATTTCTCGAATTAGGTCTTATTCACCATGAGTTTAAACTCTCTCGAAATTTACTTGCTTAAGAATTCAACAATTTTATGTAGAGAACATTGTAGAGAATTATTTTATTCCGAAAGAGCTTTTGAGGTTTTCATTTGAAATCGTACAATTTTTGGAAACTCTAAAGATATCTTATTATCAAAAAGAAACAATTTTTCTCTATTATTAACTCGATTTTTCAAACCCATAAGAGTTGGGGGATTGTTTCAGCACGTGCCAAACACGTGGGATAAGTCATAAGTAGTTAACGTTACTGCTAAAGAAATTGGAAGTGAACTTGCAATTTATCTCGAATGTGGGTAACATCTCTCAATCTAATATCGTAAAAGCATATAAAAAGTTGTGAAATAATGTATGTACGAATATTCATGCAATGATAGAAAGATACAAAAAATGGTTAATTTTATCAGGAAATTTAAACTACATATCTATAAAAAAATGTTAATATATTATTACATTTTTTTACGTTCGAAATTATTAAGTTAATGAAACGATACTCAATTAATTCATTGTAACAGAGTCGCAATTCTGGTCGTGATAAAATGATGCGTGAATGTTTTGCATTGATAAGAACACTTGCACTCAAGGATCCATTACACTTACATTCTATCTTGTTTAACTAATCGATGAAGTGTGCTATATATTCTCTAAGATTGTGTATAATTATAGTGTTAAAAGTATCTTCATGAATTTCCATATAATTATTAATTTCACGATGTGCACAATGCTATTCTTTAAATATTTGAAAAAATATCATACAAAAGTAATTTCTGTGGCCTAAATTTGAATTGCAATTAATTTTCCAGGTGAAATAAGTTGAGACTATACCGGAAGACGGAAGGTCGCAGGTGCAAGATGTCGGAGTTGCGTGCGCAAGACACATTGGCATTACCCGCCAATGCAAACTTAGTACAACATGCAGACGACGGTCAGTGCGCAACAAGAAGCCGGCCCGTTAGCTTCTATGATAATTATAAGGTGAGAAAATGATTCAGTGTCTCGTGAAACAAATTTCGTAGTGCTAGTATTCTCCTAAAGGATCATTTTTCAATAATAAGTGAATTCTCTATACTCTCTCCAGAAGTTATGGCACCGGTAAGAAGAAAAAGATGATTCAAAAATCAAATTTTCCTTCAACTACCACCTGCTACCACTACCAAGTCCTGTAATTTTAAATAAAACTGTAAAACAATTTACAAGTTTTGCTTATTAACTTCTACGTCATTTTCACGGAATCTAAATGTTTTTCCAAACTTCCTTTATTAATTCATCTTTCCAAGTAACAGTTCTGTAACCAATTTGCGGTATCAGCATAATTATATGTGCAGAGGAATGAAGTTTCAAAAAAAGAAAACAACAAAATAATTGGATTTTGGTACCATAGAAAAGATTTAAGGATTACTTCTCTGTCTTGTTTTGAATTTAAGAAACAAGTTGACAGAAGCAATTCACCAAAAGTTTTGAACGTTCAAATGAACGAAATATTTTTTTCCAATTCTATTTTATCCAAAAATGTTATTTCAACTAAAAATAACCATAGACATTATAAATGTCTTCCATATTCTACCATAAAAAATTATTGTTAATCCAAATGAATTAATGTTTCAACACTGTTTTTAATTTAAAATACAATCAATACAAAAATTCGTTCATTTGAACGTTCAGAACTTAAACCACATGATATATGGAATGCTGAAAGGATTTCTAAAAATGTGGAAATTCACTAGCTTGTAAGACTTAACTTCTGTCTGCCTTCAACTTTCTCATAACATTGTATATATCTCTACAGCATTTTGCGAGATTATGTGTGAATGTGTGTTACATAATAAATATACGTTTTTACTAGTATATATGAAAATTGTGTACTTGTTAAAAATTGCAGTGACCATTGCAGACTGACCTATATATAATATACTGTAAAAGAGAACTGAAACTCACTTTTTATACTTGACAATTCCATTCGTGTTTAATGAAATTTTACTCTGTCTTCAGAAACTGCAAAACACACTTGAAGAAAGTGTTTGTATTTTAGAGGAAGTTCTTCTTAATAGCTTAATAATTGGCTATCATTAACTGAACCATTAATAAATGATAAGCGACAGGAATCTAACATGTTTTCAGTGTTGTAGAACTGTAGATCCTCAGATTTCTGAGGTTCGAAACTTGTTTGTATAACAATTCAGCTTTTTGGAATTTTCCTAATAACCTTGACTGAGGCAAAACAAAATATAGGTTCTAAAGATGATCGTGAAATCAACAAATACATCATTTTGCAGGATGGACCGACAATGGCGCCTTGCGTGACTTCCGCGATGAGCGTCGACAATTTGAGCCAAGTTCGTGACGGGGATGACCCGGCAGCAAAACAGGAAGGCAACAATAGCAATAACAACAACATTGACTATGGAAATAACCGTGTCAGCAGTGCCGTTAGTACCGGCAATATATCAAAAATTCAAAGCCCAAAAGTTAAAGGTAAATCAATTTATAATGACTATTCATGAAATTCGAGGGGCCAAAATCGCCAAATGACACGTTTTGGACCAGTAGAGATGATATATCTTTCAACTTTATGCCAAAGCACGTAGAAAAGATTGAAGAGAAAAGTTTTGGAGAAACTATTTAATGTTATTTTCTAGATCAAAGTCGAATTGAAATACTTCAATATAATTATTAATTATTTTTACAGGAGCAGTTTCAACAGGTAATATCGGAAAAAATTTTCGATTAGAAAAAGAAAAGGAATTGGGAAGGGCACCATCGATGGCAAATTGCTTGTCGACAACAGTCCCTGTTAATCTGGCCGCATCTCAAATAGCTGGTAGACATACCCCAACCCGAAATTCCCTCAGGCATAGCCGAATGATTGTAATGCATCGAACTGGCAACAGTAAGTTTTGTTTTTTAATTTACCATATGTGTTTTTTAATTTACCAACGCAATTTGATAAAGTATAAAATTTTTTTAATCCATGTTGAAATTCTACCAGGATTAAAAATGTCCTTGCCTCTGCATTTAAAAAACATGAGTCAACGTTTCCTTTATTATCTACTAAATTCACCTCCCCGCGACAAAAAAGAATTGATTTCAACCTTGTGGTCTTAAAAAAACCTATTTGAAATATCCACAATAAAAGGGAAGTTTTACTCATCAGTTTCGACATTTCGGAAATTTATTACATCCGAGGGTATCACTTTAAAACGTGGACTAATGACTTTCGAATACAAGAGCCTGTAATTTAAGAAGCCATAGAAGTTAATGATTCCTAATAATTCTCTTACTCAATGCTTTTCATCAAGGCAAACTTTGGTCTAAAACTGGAAAGATTTGCTTCATGATTTTTATGGTCAGTATAATTATTCATTAGTTACTCACCCGACGATCGGAAATGTCATATTTATTATTCATGAAAAGGTGAATGAATCACTAATCCTAAACCTTCAGACATTTTCTATATTTATAGAAGGAATACCAAAACCTCTCTTCGAAAGTGAAAAGGAAGAATTAAATAAAAATTGGAAAAGATAATCTCAATTGATAACACTTTTACTCTGTAGTTTCATGTGACTCAAAGCAATTTATTTTATGAGTTCATATACTAAGTCAAGGTCAAAAAAACGTGTACTTAGACTGATCTGATAGCTATAAATTAATCCCGTTAAACAAGTTGTTAAGATAATTACTGTAATCGGCTCGTAATCTGGTATTTATTCACATTTTAGTATTTACTCATTTTTTTTACATTCAGAGAGAATGTATTATTTTAAATAATTTCTGTATTAAATTAAATTATTTGACAAATATAACTTTATTTATTGTTTATTTACATTTAGTCACTTTTAAAAAAATTTGCAAGTGCTTTGAAAGATTAATACTGTATATATTATCAGAACAGATCTTGTTTTTAAATAAATAAAAACACCGAAATGGCAAAAGTTGGTCAAGTAGAGGAAAATATAAATTGGATTTTATGTAACGATAATACGGTTGAGCGAACTAAAATTATTATAGTTTCCACGAGTACAATCATTCTCGTGAGTCAAACAAAAAATGTCAAAATACGCACGTATATTTCTAGTTAATTAACATTTTTGCATTTGAATAAACTGGAGAATAGTCTCTATGAATAATGATTCCTGGTATTGAAAATATGATTCTAAAATGATTAAACTTCTGACTCAGACCTTTCATAAATTAAAACTATTATTTACTTCAAATAAGATCAATGAAAAATGGAGAAAAAATTGTACTGCAATTAATTAGAATTAAAAGAGCACACTGAATTAATTTTTTTCTAAACAAAAAAACACTTTAACTTACATTCTGTTTTATTTTGGGATCGCCCCAATGACACCGTGACACAGTATTTCTAGTCTGCAGTGTGGCCAAATTTAATCTTTGATTCATATTTCTCTTCAGAATTTCTCCCTGATATCTAAACCTCGGGAGAGATTAATATAGAGAGTTTACATAAAATCATTATTAAAAATAGTTTCGATTAAGAAATTCAACACACTTTGCATTTGAAATTGCATTAAGTATGCATCAGTATTTGTGCATAAAGAATAAAAATATTTCACCGGAAGTAGCAGAGCCGGAAACTCTTTCAGTTTTCACTCACCATCTCACTTCAGACGCAAATTCCGGTTTCGTCGCTTCGTTGTATTTAAATCGCCTCGAGCATTAATGGCATATATATTTGTGTCTGAACGCACGTATTTTTAGATATTTTTCTCCGTCACTTTTCTAGCATTTCTTTAGAGAGTAAAAAAAAAAACAAAAAATTAATTCAAGATAAAAATCTTATCATTATTTCTGGCAAGGTTGAAAATTTTATCTTTCAATTGATCATTAGAAAAATATGTAAGGTATGCTGTAATGACAATAAAAACTTGTATATATATTACATTTACAATGTAGGAGATGGCGTAATTGCAAACATGTATTTAAAAAGTATTAATGTCATTAAACATGTATTGGGGCCACTGTATAATAGAAACAACCATCCAGTAGGTTTCCTACCCAAGAGGCGTAGGTTGACGGATTTACGATGATTTCCTTGTCGCATTTAATGAAATTGCTCTTATCATTTCCCGAAGGAAATTGCACAAAAAATTTGAAATCCTTACGCAATAGAAAACACTTTACGCAAAAAAATATTTGATTTAGATATTTTTGAGTAAAGTGTTTTCTATGTTTTATAGAATTTAGAGGCCAAAACCCCACGCCCTTAAAGAGGATTTTTATTTTTTATTGTGAATTTGATTTTATTTCAATCACAAGAAAAATGTAACTTATTTATTCAATTGATTGAAGGTGTGGTGAAAATAAACGATACCACCTGTGTCGTATTGAATATACAATCGTTTGATCTCCTCCCACGTACACATTATGCGTACCCCCATAAGTTCAGCGACCTGCTTGCTATGTTTTATCACCTATAGTGTTTCTTTTTTTACATTCTCATCAGAGAAGGTATTAGATTTGTGTAAAATTTCCCCCCCCCCAGTTTTTGTCAAATGTCCACGTTTTGGGACCCCCTGAACCCGAAAAACATGTTTTTACGAATGTGTCTGTCTGTCTGTCTGTCTGTCTGTCTGTCTGTCTGTCTGTGGCCGTATATTTTGTTTGTGAGCACGATAACTTTCGAAAGAATTGACAGATTGGATTGTCCTTTGGTATACTCTTTAAGTGTCCTAAAATGAAGGTCAAGTTCGTTGGCCAGCCATTTTGGATAAAAATTCAAAAAGTGGGAGCATTTTGAAAAATTTTGAAACCACTCTTTTTTTTAATCTAGAAATTCTAATGACGCACGTTCGTAGTACTCAAAAAGTCGAACAATTTTTCTTAATGACTTTTTTGGATCAAAACAAAATTGAAAGACTTATAACATTTTGAAAATCCAAAAAAATGAAAGAAAACTTAAATTAGAAGCCAAACAACGCTCGATATGAAAAAAAGTCTAAAGATGAAAAATGTTTCTTTTTGAACGCCCTATAGGATCCGCATAACAACTTTTTGAATTTCCTTAAAAAATCGAAAATTCAAATTTTGAGCCAAAAAACGCGAGATGCAGAGAAAATGATAAGAAATATAATTATTCGCCTTAAAAAGATCTACAAGTTCTCCTTTGGCCATTTTTCAATAGGATGAGTAGTTTTCGTTTAAATGGTGAAAAATATTGTTAAACAGAACCGAGCGCGGAGCGCGAGCTTTAAATCAAATATCGAGCGCGAAGCGCGAGTGCCCTGATGAGAATGTGCTCCTTAAGGTCGATAGAACCTTAAGTAAATTAGTTAAATTTTGCATTCAAAGCTGTAATTTAATTTAATTTAATTAAATTTTTAAAAATATAAATTACAAATATACAAAAATAAATTAAAATATAAAAATATAAATTATGTAATTTAATTAAATTAAAAAAAAACATATCTTTAAGCGTCCTGTAAAGCGCAAGCTTCACTAAGGGCACAAGCGCGCGAAGCGCGCAACACGGAGCGCGAAGCGCGACGTGTATATATATCGGAGCGCGAAGCGCGACGATCGAACTATATTCGACCCCCCGCGCGCCGTAGGCGCGCTCATTTTTGCGAGCGAAGCGAGCCGCGCGCGAAGCGCGCGATGAGAATGTGCCCGCGAAGCGGGCAGATTTTTTTATTTACTTATTATTCGCTCGCACTTCTATTTTCAAGATATCCTATCGATAAGCACACACCATTAAATTTATTATTCATAAATATTAATCAATTACAAATCTACTATTCAATCATAAATACGAGCATAAATGTTACGCGTTTGTCAATTAAAATTTTTTACACAAAAAGTATTTAGTATGATGCTCATGAAATTTCTAATAATTATATTCTTTTCTTTTTTCTCGTGATCGAGCATTTGGCATTCTCTCAAAATATTTTGCGAAAATTTCATAAATAGAATGTCGACCGCTTTTTCAAAGAATATTAAAGAAAAAACAATTGTTTCCTTTATTAAACTCCTGCATCTCATTTTTTTGCTTTTTCCTATTAATTTTCGTCAACTCATTTTGCGGTTTTCAAAACCAGTTTAACTTGATTTCACAGCGGATTTACGCCTTTCTAGTCAATCATTAAAATATCCTCCCGCGATTCTTTTAACAAAGGCAATTACTCGAGACGTATTTCCAGTAAAGATTCCTCAAAGCTGCACTCATTATCCTTGATCATTCAAGCGAAATAACGAATTTCGGATGAGTAGAGACCGAAATTAGTTTTCATAGTGAGTTTTAGGCTTGAAGAAACATGAAATCGTTATTTGTAATTTTTTTTTCCATAAAGAAAAAAAAGCGAGAATCTCTTAATTTTGGCAATAAATCTTCTTACATATCTACTCAATAAAAATAAAGAATATATTTTTAAATGAGATAAGAATTAAACGGAATTTCTACAAGTATTAAATTCAAGTATAAATCGATTTGGAGACTAACCAAAAATACCGAATTACATAAATACCTGAATTTATAAATTTAAGAAAATCCAATTTATTCAAATATATAACGAATTAGAAAAATTCCCCATAACTTCTTACAATAACGAAATTTAAATTTGCCCAAAATTATTTTTATTTAAATAATTAGGTAAATTAATTACTATATTTTCTAATTTGCACAAATAGAAATGTGAATTTTTAAGATAATTGATTTTCATACTTCTGCAATAATTAAGTATCAATTTTGCAGTTATTGATAAAAAGGGAGCCTTTTTAAAGGAGATAAGAAGCGAACAGTTCAAGATCTTCTCAAGTTCCGCATTTTCTTATGAAATGGGATTAGTGGAGTTTTGGTTTTTGCAAAGACAATTCAATATGGTAAGAACGGTTCGGGTTGTTGTTGGACGAGATACCATGTAGGGAGGGACATCGAGGTCGTTATACCATTACATTGAAAACTCTCCTTTCCTTTAACTCACATGTGCGTTCCTAACAAATCACTCTGACGACCCATATCCACCAAGTATCGATAGACTTGGATAGATTCGTGGGACATTAGATACTGCAGAATGAGAAAGATCGAGTGAAAGTGGGACACTCAATAAACATTAAAAATCGACTAACAAATTCCTTGGGAACAAATTTCAGAAATTACTATTCTCTAATAAATCTAAGTTCCTACATTGTTGATATTGTTGCATTCTTTTGAAAAAACTACTTCCAAAAACGCGGAGCAATTCAAAAAAAATATCCAACTCATTTTTTTTCAACACGAAGCCTTCCTGACGAAATATTTTACAGCTTTCAAAGGAATAATAATAGGCTGTAAAATATAATGATATCCTTTTTGGAATTTTTTAGTACCCAGAAAGTCGCAGCCGCCTCTTCTTCGACGTCGACGTTTAGCAAGATCACTCGCAGCTATGCAAATGATTGTCGGCATTGCAGTAACTTCCTTCTCATTATTCCTGTTACTCTGGGCACCCAGCTTATCAATTCTTCAAAATCCTTATTGGAGCGATATACCTGTAAGAGAAAAAAAATTATCAGTTTTTAGTTCATTTTTCATTTTACTAAAATTGGAGAGGTACGATTATCAAAAAAAGAGCCAAATAAATTAATTCGCACTCCTTAAATTATTTCAGCTTTTGCTTTCTGGAAGTTTTGGAATCTGTCTATTGTGCTGCTTTAAGAAGGAATACCCAAGAATGAGTCCTGGCATTTGTTTTTCAGCCACAAAGGTCAATATAAAATTTTAGTTTTGAAACTTATTATACAGCTTTTTAATTTTATAAGTAAAATTTTTTTCATGATTATTTTATTACTATTTATTATTAAATTCCCCATTAAATATCTCTTTTTCTTTTGCAACAGGTAATAAGTGCTTTCTTTTCTGCTGTGGCATGCATAGCCTGCATAACCGCCTGTATCGCCTCAACAGTACACCTAGTGAGTCTCATAGGATTAGAGTGCAGTTCCCTAAGTGTTGCAAGGCCAGGAACCTGTGTTTGCAGACCACGTGGAAATTCCACTCTCAACTTAAATTCAACCCTTAAATATCCAGACCTTGATTGCTCAGAAGTTCAAAATATTCTCACAGTTATGTTAATTTTTTCCTCTTGTTTCAATGCTCTGGGTACCATAGTTGCCGGATTGTATTGTTACCTTCATTGGACTACTCGAGAAAAAAGACCGCAATACTTTCAAGTCAGAACAAATGCCAATGATTCTGGTAATAATGGACTTAACACTAGACCTATTTACAATCCGAATCTCAGCGGACGATGACCTCCGGGGTTTCCGTCGAGATTTCGACGGAAGTTTGCCCTCTTTGAAGTCTACGTACAATAAAATAATTCATTTTAAGTTCCGTCCCTTTTTCATTTTAGATGTGAAAACTTTTATATTTATGCAACTTTGAAGAATATGACCGTGTTTTTATTATTGAATAGTCAGATTACTGTCACAGGTTCAGTAAAACGGGTTTCAATTGCGAATCGAAGTAGCTGATGTTTCGGATGTTGGAATTTATTTAACGAAATTTAATTCAAATCAAGTTAAATCAATATTTATAACTTTATAGAAATTAATCTTGCACTTGTTAATACTACCACACTATATTTTTAAAAGTTTATATCTTCTAATTAAAAAATATAAGAATTGCTTTACAACCAGAATATTACATCAAAAATGTAAATAATATTAAATTAAAGAATTCACATAATATTCGAACATCCGAGTGCATTGTTACAATTTAGCAAGAACTTCAGTATTCTTAGATTTAATGTGTGATTGAGAAGAATGAATTTTCGCATGTGTGAATACGTATTTATAAATTTTAATATCTTAGACATACCCTTAAGAGAATTATAATTGCAAAGCATGGAGCTGGGAATTTTATTTTACTATACAGAGACGAAGATAATAAATGAAATGAATTTTATCAATATTTTTCAGACTAATCACAGACTTTGAAATTCCCATTTAAGTCATCTGAGAAAGTCATTAAAGATTCAGCTTCAGCTTAAAGTTTGTGAATTTATGTAGAAATCCCACTGAATGACGGTTAATTGTACATTTTAATACAGTAGAATCCCGCTAATTCGTAATGTCAAGAGACCTGACCAATATTACGAATTACGGGGATTCTACTGTATTAAGTTCTTTGAAAGATTGGTGGTTATGAGAGAAAAATACAAATGTACATTTACTAATTGTTATTAATTCTGCTGTATCTAGAGAGTAAAAAATTCTCACTAGTTTTTGTAACCAAAAAAGGTGTAATTAATTTCTCTATCATTTTTACAAAATTACTATGCAAATATTATAGCTTGCTCAGGAAATATAGTGTTATCAATAAATATTTCTAAATTTATATTTGGAACTTAATATTATTCTTCAGATTCATATCCACAAATAGGTGAATATATAGTAAATCATGTGATTATACAATGTGTATTAATATAAACGAACAATTTTGGAATCATAGAAAATAAGAATATTTACAAAATCGCTTGTATGCATGTATATTTGCACTCATTCAGTGTGAACTCAAATAAATCTGCATATTTATACAATTTCTCTGATTTTAATTTTCCTACTTTGCAAAAAGGATAAACCCAGAATCTTAATTATATGATAAATTGAAATTTTGAATCCCCCTTCAAAATACCTATTTATTAATTCCAGTTATACTCACATTATTAGAGTAATCATCCAGGCCATCAGGAACAAATTAAGAAAAAGTTTACATATTTTGGTATATTCTTAATCACCATCTTCCAACATCCAATATTTTCATCCAAAATAAGAAAAATATATATTATTACGTTTAATGATTTGTCACCTGAAAATATATAAAAAGAATCAGTATCTTTTCATTGGAAAATATAATTACCTACATACAATGTGGTACGTCCTCAGTCACCATCTTCCAAAATCCAATATTTTCATCCAAAATAAGAGAAGGATATATTATTATGTATAATGATGTGTCACCTGAAATGATTTGTCATTAGGAAATATAATTACCTAATATTTAATTTTTACTACAATAAAAAAGAAGTTTAAATAATTTCATTCCATAATAATTATATTTTAAAGAAAAATTTACTTACCCGTGATGGAGCATCAAAGATTTCAGGTTTATATAACAAAAATAAGCTAAACACTTGAAAGTTACAAAAAATGTTTTTAAAACAATGTACAAAAATAAACAGGATAATAAAATTAATACTGTAAGTGAATAAATGTAAAAGTAAATAAAAGTGTTAGTTCCGTTTTTATCGAAAAACAGGAACGAAAAACGAATTTTCAATAGAAAAATAATAAATAAGAGTGTTAGTTCCTTTTTTATCGAAAAACAGGAACGAAAAACGAATGGTCTTTTTCCCACCCAATAATTATCGTTTGTTTAAAATATTTATAAAATCCTGAAAGCATACAAAACATAACATTCAAGTAAATAAAAAACACAATAAATCATCATAGTGGCTAACGTGGAAGGTAAAGATTGTATTTTTGACGGTTTGTGCTCGAGATTCTCTTTCGAATTAACAAATAAAAACAAGAAAAGAAGATATATATTTCCTTGAATTCATCTATTATCTCGAGCACTCTGATTTTCATCAACGACACGCATTGATTTTGATATACTATTCAATAGTGTTATCAGATAAACAGTTTTATAAGTTGAAGGATAATTTGTCCAACCTAAAAAATGTACGTCTGAAACATTATTAAGTTAATCCAAAGTAAAATATTGAACGCTTGCAAGAAATATTTTACCCTGACTCTCTACCTACTTAAGATTAATCATTCATTCGAGAAAAAAGTTACCTGCCTAACTCCTAGCTATATTTAAAAATTCAAACAAGAATCATACCAACACTCTCACTCCACGGTTCTCATTCATACCGCCCCGGTGCCAAAAAGCCTAACCTAGGGATTCGTCCCGGGACTTATCCTGCACCTGAGCTTAGGCCACATTAGGGCACATACATACAAAGCTGCAACCCTGAAATCGCACACCGTTTAGTCAAATATTTAGTCAAACATTTCTTGATCATAAATTACATCTATTATTAAAAAGTTAAAGAATCCAAAAGAGAGAAATTTATATGATTTTTCAAGTAAGACGCAAAGACACAAAAACACACTCACACAGATTTTGTGCCTTACTTGATTAGAAAATTAAACGGTGTACGCTACATTTCCATAGGTTAAACCATTAGTATCATCCTGTGTTAATTTTAAGTTCAATAGTTATATTAAAAAAAAAAGACTTTAATTTTATATTTCAATTTTTAAAGTTTAATTCTGACTATAAAGAATTTTACTCAAAAATAATTAAATTTCATTAAAGCCAAGTTCAAAAATTGTATTATATAGAAAAACTAACAAAAATCTATGACAAGTATTACCTTTAATTCAAATTCAATTAAAAAATATATGTATAAAATATTTTAAAAAATTGTAAGCATTAATTTTACTCTAATTTACACTAAATCTTTCCATTAACTTCAATTATTAAATTATCTTTCGGATAATTGCAAAATGTATTTAAACACACTGCATAGATCTCAATATATATAAAAAATATTAGTGCAATAAATAATGCCCTTGAGGTTTCATCATATCAAAGGAAAAGCCCGACTAGTAACAACTATTAACATAAAAATCCGAATAAATCATCCTTTGATAAGAGAATTACCCCTTCTTTTCTTGGATTTAATTTCTAATTGAAATTTTATAAAGTTTAATTGATAATCTTTAACTGCAATATGTAGAAAATCAAGACAAGTATTAGGAAAAGAAGGACCAAAAAAAGAACGAGCCTACTCTATAAATTGAAAAAAATTAACCACTCGCTGGTATACAACAGCGGCCACTATGTGATTTAACAGAAATATAATATTACAACTGGACTTCGTGTCGATTTAAACCTTTCGTTAACAACATGGTGAAGTCCAGAGGAATTCCAAAATTCGCTCACCACCTACACCTCACGTGTCTACTGAGTAGTACGAGAAGTGCGGATCAGTAGAACCAGGTGTCCGTAGTAAACATTAAAATCCTTCGAAATTCCATCCATTATTAGGCCATCTGCATTCTGATAAAATCCATCGAAGGTCAATTCATTGTCACATCTGCTTCCTGGTCAAGTCCTTTGAAGTTGACTCCATTGGGCCATCTACTTCCTCATAAGTCACAAAGATTGAATTGAAAGCAACCTGGGAAAAGTTACAAAATGTTATTATTGTGAAAATTTAATAGATTATTTTGTTTCAATGAATTTGAAGTAAATGTAAAGATACAAAAAGAAAGTTTAAAACATATTCAATTAAAAGAAAGTTTTAACACTATAATTGAAAATCTAAGGCAAATGAAAAACTACTTGTTAGATCTAGAAAATAGGAAGCAGCAATTAAGCTATGAAAAAGTTCTGAAAAAGTCATAGAATTCAAATTCATAGTTATTCAACATAAATGAAGATATTTGCAAAATCCTCTAGATTCCACTTACTCTGCAGAATAAAACACTAATGAAAAATCATTTATACATCAAGGAGCTAATTCCGAGAGCTGGAGTCAAGGACCTAATTAAAAATGTTAGAAAAGCTGCCAAAAATAATTTTCAAACAGAAAAAGCAATTTTCACAAAATCAGACTTGCACATCCGATATATTAAACTACATTTCTGAACCATGAATACTTTATTCTTAACAAAAAGTTCTAGTTTCGATGTACCAGCAGTACTTTATTTTATTTTAAACAAGTATTTTACCTTTATCACCACATTCTATCATATTGCATTAAGTGTAAATAGCTTTACTACTCCATATTCCAATATTCAGTTGTCGATTGCACTAATATACCACACCTGAAAAAGATACAAGCAATTAATTTACAAAATACAGTAGTACAGTTTCCGAATATCTCTTCTCTGCTCTGTAAGATTTAATATTCTTTACATTGTGTGTAATCAGTCATAGGTATAATAAACCTGTCCGCGGTACCAGTCGTGGCCAAAATCTATCATTTTTCGTTGAAATTAGCGATTTTGATTTTGAATAATGTCTCAAATAATTCATTTATCATTTCAACGACGATAATAAGGAGCGACCACGACTGGTATCTCGGGTGGTCAAGACTATTAGTTACCACACTAGGGCTAGAATTTCGGAATTTTTCATAACCTATTTGTTAATTAAGAGTGACTTTTTCATAAATTTTTATACAAAAAATTTTATTTTGCGTAATGCAATTATGCCCACCTAACCTAGAAATCTGAACGAAACATAATTGTAAAGTTTACTTTTGCTTCAACCTACCATTTTTATTCAATCAACACCACGAATTTTCATAGCCCAAAGAACAATCTTGACTTGCAATTGCAGAAGAAAGGACATAGTCGTTTCCCGCTCAAAAAGATCCACAAGATAGGAGAAATTTCAGTGGATTTCCAACCAATATTCCGGATTGGGAAACGACAAAATGTGTCGAATTTTCATTCTATTTAAAAAGTGTCTTTTGTAGCGCTAAATTCGTCCATTTTTTTAGCACAAATACACCGAAAATATCCAATAGATTGTTCACTGTTGCTCCGCAAAAATGTTGGCCAAGTGACGCCATTGTGAGCAGTGAAACGAAATTTTCTGAAACTGTACCTCCGAAATACAGTCGACATACGCTGCAATACTATCAAATTATGCAAAATGTTTTAACGCTAGATGTTCGAAATTAATAATCTAACATAATTGCTTGAGAAAATCTACGAAAATCACGTCCTATTCAAGGCGAAAAATCGCGAAAATTATTACGTCTCTTATGACCTCCGGAAGACGAGCGTCCATGACGGAAACACAAGGCTTGCCAATCTAAGAACTTTCAAATTCCAACGAATGTGAATTTCAAATATTAATTTAAAACTTG
>CAJFCO010000444.1:1993450-2022750 GCA_904066015.1 Synergus gifuensis
AAATATTTTAAACAAACGATAATTATTGGGTGGGAAAAAGACCATTCCTTTTTCGTTCCTGTTTTTCGATAAAAAAGGAACTAACACTCTTATTTATTATTTTTCTATTGAAAATTCGTTTTTCGTTCCTGTTTTTCGATAAAAACGGAACTAACACTTTTATTTACTTTTACATTTATTCACTTACAGTATTAATTTTATTATCCTGTTTATTTTTGTACATCGTTTTAAAAACATTTTTTGTAACTTTCAAGTGTTTAGCTTATTTTTGTTATATAAACCTGAAATCTTTGATTCTCCATCACAGGTAAGTAAATTTTTCTTTAAAATATAATTATTATGGAATGAAATTATTTAAACTTCTTTTTTATTGTAGTAAAAATTAAATATTAGGTAATTATATTTCCTAATGACAAATCATTTCAGATGACACATCATTATACATAATAATATATCTTTCTCTCATTTTGGATGAAAATATTGGATTTTGGAAGATGGTGACTGAGGATGTATCAGAACATATAAACTTTTTCCAAAATTTGCTCCTAATGGCCTGGATGATTATTTCAACAACGTAAGTGTCACTCATAATTAATAATTTTAAACTTTTTAATTTTAGAAATTAAGTGCCAAATTGAATAAGTCATTAACGGAGAAATCGATGTTTTTTTTCTAATATATTTTTACGTTCATTGCTTTAATGTTATAATTTTCTGGCTTCTTTCAAAATACAGACTGAAGAGTAAAATATATTATCTGAGAGAATTTTCAAGCTTGAGATACATTAATTTTTCATTAATTGAGTTTTGGTGAAATTTTTTTTATGATTATCGTAAAGAATAACAAGTAATTATATAAAAGATGGTTTTATTAGCCGTAACAATATAATTGTTTTCCGCCGTATAAGTGGTAATAATAATACATTGTACAGAAAAAGTATGTAATCTTAAAATCATGAAAAATAAGAATATATACGAAATTTTCATTCACATTTTGTGAACTCTATTAAATCTACACGTTTATAATACTTTCGTGCCTTTAATTTTCCTACTTTATTAAGAATGGACAAAAATTATTTCGAAAAAATATTATCTTTGGTACCCTTCTCTAAATCTTTACTTAGCACTCGAAGTTCCACATTGTATATTATGTATAATAAAAATTACATTAAAAATTGAAGGACAGAGTCGGCAGAATATTCGTAAAATCACGCGAAATATATTTAATAACACGTTCTAAATTGAAAATCTCTTTTGCAAGGACGTAATGATTAATTAAAATTATTTTCAAGGGCAAGTGGGGGCTAAAAATTCAACTATTTTTAGGTTGGTTCCTTTCGATCTACTGATTCATTTGTAGTTTTTTTTACATAATTATAAGAACAGACTGCACAAGTTTTACGTAACTTTTCCAGTAAAAACTTATTCTCAAAAATATTAGTTTCCCTTTTCACAATATTATTGATCGGTCGTTTTTTTGTAAAATTTTTAAAATAATTGAAACAATTTTAAGGATCCATCAAGTTTACAGCGGAGGGGGTCAAATTGCATTGATATTCCCCAAAAAGCATTGCTGCCAACCATCTGTATTGTTCGTCCTTTGAAGCTCCTGCGAGAGTGTAACCAAAATAAGGATTTTCCTTACATCTGCAACAAATTTGAATTTTCAAATTTTCCCTACAAAATTGTTAATTATATACATATTTATTTAAAAAACTAAACTCACCTTGTTGGTTTATTATTTTTCATAATGAAAGTGATAGACCATCTGGAAAAAAAATTTTACGATTTATAGATCATGTTTCTTTTTTTTATATTATATAATTGCTTATATAGAAACAATCTATATTTACCCCATCTGTGGATTTCTCTTTGGCTCGTGGCCCACATACCAAACGATGTCCTCTATTCTCCACTCGTGCAACTTTACAGAACAAACTTTATCTTTATAACAACAAAGCTTCGCTTGACTGAACTCAAACAAATAACTTTTGAAGTGTTTCGTTTTCATGTCCGCAAACTTCAGTTCACCTGATATTGTCATCGGGGGTTTCACCTGAAAAATAATATTTTATAATTATTTTAATTATTAATATGATATTTTAATATGAAATCTGAAAAATTAAAATTAAAAATATCGCTATTTTTTAGAAACGGAAATTACGACAAGTCTTATTTTTCGCATTGCAAAGCTAACATTGGCAGCGTTTATAAATGCGTAAATAATTGATATATAACACATTCTAAACCTACGAAGCACTCGGTCAAGTCCAATTAGAGTACATCCTGTTTTTCAGTGAGTATTTCTTTCATCTCCTAACTCACGCAATCTGATCTGCTCTATACTAGTAAATAGTGGGAAAGTTTCAACCTCGCAATGTTTTGTATGACTGAACCTTTTTTCTTTAACTAATTTACGCTTCGTATTTAATTTTCAATTCTATTAAATGTTTTAATTATCACGTTTACATGTGAAACTTAAATAATTAAACTTACTAAAGGAACAATATCCTTATAAAGTCTATCCTTTTTGAGAATGAGAACATTGTCTTTCCTGTCTTCAGGGTCCCAATAGCCCCACCTGGCAACCGCTTCTAAAACTTTTTCACTATGGTGAAGAGGTCGTTCTAAGGAACCAGATAAATCATATTCTTCTAAACATAATTCATGAGGTGCATAACCAGCTTTATCTCCTAATTCTCGACAAACATCGAACGCAGTTTTTTGAGGTCCAATCTGTAAACGAAAATAATTTTTATTAAGGTCTCCCTCCTTGGAAAATAAATTCCAATGAGAAATGTTTGAAAAAAATAATGTATTCACCGTGACATTAACACATTCTCCCTCTCTCGACAGAAGGTAAATCCATATCTTCAAATCTCCCGAAGGAGCACCTCGAAGTCCATTATTGGAAACATGATGACGTTCTAGTACTTCCAAAATTTTGGCTTCTTTCTCAAGATCAGCGGGAGAAAGTTTGTACAATTTCGGATAAAGACGAATTAAATCAGCAACAACTTTCGTTTCTGATTTGTTCCAATCTTCTGCACTATTGCCACCAGCGTGCATTAATGTCGGACCCCAAACTGCAGATATATTGTCGATAGTCATCAAATTTTTCGAGCTTTTTCGCGTAAGGCAGTGAAGGTGTTCGAGGATTCTGTGCAGGGTAGGTGTGCCAACTGGGTCCAAATTCGATAGAAGTTTTTGATAGGTTGTTACCCTTTCATCATCACTGGAAAGTTCTGAAAAATGTCGAAAATTAATTAATTGCTAGAAGCCTCCCAATTAGCGAAGAAGAAAATAAAATAAAATTCTTAATTTCCTTCAGTTCTTGTTGTTTTAAATATCTATTTTTTATTTGATTATTAAAACCTTTATTTTATTCTATTTATCCTCCTCGTTCGATTAACTCTAAATCATAGTTCTAAAAACGAATCTGATTTAGCTAGAAACCGTTTAGTCTGAAAGTAAGTTGAAAGTTGCCGTCGTGTCCTTCGATGATCAGTAGACAAAGTATGAATCATCGCCATCGCGATTCCCGGTTGGACGAGCAATTGGCACGATCGTTCAAATCGCAGTCGCATACAGAGTTCAACGTTCTCTTGTTAACTTATTAAATGCAGTACTGACTGGTTTACGGAAGACCTAATAATCACCCTTTTAGTAATCATTCCAAAATTACAATACCGTTGTAAAAGAAAAGTCAATTTCCTAGCTTCACAGTCTATCCCCTATTTCTTTCTTTTTTTTTAAGAATTCCTTTTTTTCTTCTTTTTTCCTTAAATGCGAACTGAATCAATAAAATCTCAAAAACTATTACATTTTTCTTTCATTAAAGTAACTCGAGAGATAAATGAGTAATTTGTATACTAATTGACCAATTATATAATTTTCATTTAGACAAATGAATACAATATTAAGAAATATACAAAAAAAATCTCATCTAGAAAAATCAATTAGAATATTAAAGTTATAATGCATGAAGTACTTTCTAATCGTTCTGCCAATCGAGTCTGCTAATTAACTGCTCTAATAACATCAGTCTACGTGGAATCAAATGCCTTCGAATAGAATTTAACTACATACTCGGATCTGGGATATTATTCTTCTCGTTGATAAATTTTATAATAAAGTGTGTTCTTACCCGAGGCGCGACAAAGCGGATCATGAATTTTTGATGGGAATAGTGGTTCAGGCAAATCTCGGAGAAATCTCCTCAAAACGGTTGCTACATCGTGTTCAGAGTAACAGTCTTTGGTGACTTGAGTAGCCCAAGCATCTCGTCTGAAAGCTTCCAGTAATCGCACAACCGCACTACTTGATCCACTACGACGATAAATGCCCTCTGACATGATTCCTGCAAGAAAGGAAAAGATTAATATCGTTCTCTATTAACATTCGGATACCGCATCTAGTTCTTCTTTTAATGAAATACATTTCCTCCAATTCTTATTTAAGTTTAACAAATTCGATACTTTTTGTATACATTTTAATTAGTTTTTATTATTGAAGTTTGAAGTTTCATCTCTTTTTAAATCATCTCAAGTATTTTCTAAAAATCAAAGATTAGTAAACGAAGGTAAAGTTTATTGCAGTGTAGCTGCTTAACAGTTATAATACAACCGTTCCCTCTTCCCTCGGATCACAGATCTTTTTTCCCACGAGAATCTTTTAATGCGCTGTATGTGTGTCACGAGGCCACAAGATCAACAAGCTAGCAACTGATATTAAACTGTGTGATCTACAGATGATTCTGAAATTTGCACAAAATAGTTTTACTAATTTCAAAAATAATTAAATCTACATTTTTAGCATTTGTTTCGTTTTTAAAAAGGGTTTTAAATCAGAATGCGAAAAAAGAACTCCAGTGACTCATTTGAGAATGAATTTTCTGCTGAATCAATCTCAAAATGAGGCAATCGGAATATTGTTCATTGCCTAAGAATTTGTGAAAGAATTTCTTTTTTATTTTTCATCAGAAACTTCACATCAAAGTGGATCAAAGTAAACTTCTCGGCATCAATGATAACATGAAATGCAAACAATAACAAGAATATATAATTGCAAATATTTGAAAGATAAAGTTACTATTTGTCGATCAGAAGCACTTCATTGAAGATTAGTCAACAATATTTTGAATCGTGGACTAAATATATTCACATCCTCTTCCCCGATATTGTACCGGTTGGACATTTCCGGAAACTCACCATGGGCGTAAATGAAGTTGATGCATTTATCGAGAATAACAGGCACGTTATCTTGATTAAGTTGTTGCTGGTCCAGGGCTGGTCCACAATTGGTGGCTGCTTGATATAAAGCGTGTCTCCAAGCTGCGGCTTCAGTGGGTAAAGGAGCTGCCAAATGAAGTGCACCTGTGCCTCCAGCATCAACAACCACCACAGGAATGTTTCCAGCTCCAAATTTTGGACCATCTTGTTCTCTTAATACTGATAATCATAAAAAAAAAGATATTTTATTCACGATATTTCAAATTTAATGTAAATTTTGATTTTTACATTACAGTTTTACCACAATTTATAATTGCATCTTTATTTTTAAACGTGAACTTTATATGATCTATTTGTAATTTAATACGTGATATTCAAGATGAATGAAGCTTGGCAGATGTTGGAAATGTAAAACCGAGGCTCTATTTGCATTTTGCGAAACGTCTTATCATTTAAGAATGTAGATAAATAAAATATGTATGATTCACCTAATATCTCATAATACATTTCAGCTGCGCAAGCGGTACGCGCAGACATTGACAATAATCACCATAATTAAGGTCACGTTGTAAAAATTACGTTTACTCTTTCGTATAAAATATTTCTCAATTCACAAGGTCTATTTGTAAAGGTAATATGGATACATAATTTTATATTGAAAATCTTTTTTTAGATTTTAAATTTCGTTCAATATTTGATACGCTCTTCACATTTTCTGTTTACTTAGTTTTTTTGTTTTTTTGTTTTTTTGTTTTTTTTGTATTGTATTAAATTGTATAACTGTTTCTTTTGAACTGTGAAAAATTTCTAGATAATTGGACAATTGTTTGGATGGCATGATATTGGTTGGTCAAAATTTAGTCAATAAGCTTTTATTAAATGCACGTCTCAAGGTTGAATTAATACAGAATTTACGACTATTTTTTGTTTGCGCATCCTGTTTGCAATCAGAGGTCCAACGGGATTTTTCAGGCGCATCGAATCGATTTTTTTTATTTGTGCAGAAAGTATACTAGGCCATCTACTAATTTTTTTTTCTTTTATTTCTTTTAATGATTCTATCTTATTCTGTATTATAAAAGGTTTTTATATTGGATGGGTTAAAATGGAAAATTTATTATGGATTCATATATGAGACTGGGAAAATAATTGATCATTAAATTCCTTTAAAGTGGCCACCAAACAAAAATACATTTCATTTTGAAGACTTACCTATACAACGTGCTTTTCTGAGATCAATTTGCTCTAAAGTAACGGGATCCAAAGTGCGAGAATAAACCAAAGTTCGTTGTTGCAAAAGAACCCAGGCAGGAAACCAAGAGCCCGTGACGCCTTCCTGAAAGAAAAAGGATTCAAGATTTAGATTTTGCGACTTTTAATTATTATCGTTAATTACTAAATTACTAAATTCTTTTTCTTCATTTAAACAATTTCCTTTTAATATTCTTCAGAGATTATTTTACTGAGGAAAAATTCTGAATTTTTTATTTAATGTTTTCATAAAAATCTTTCCATCTACTTTATTTTTAGTATGCAAACATACGCTGGGAAAAATATTTGCTGTGCTTGCTCATAATGGAATTTGCAGCTTGTGTTCTTTCTGCTGCTCTAATATTTTTTGCATAGTTAAATCACATGCTTTTCTTTTTTAAATGAAAATTATAGTATTTTTTTTAAAAAACCCTGCATTTAAGAATTAAATTTACCTTTAAATAGGCCCAACCAGCCCTGGTCAACAACGAGGTGTATTTAATGGGGAATACAGGTGTTATAGCTTCCAAAATTCTTTGGGCCCAAATTCTTCTTTCAGTAATACCTTTTGCATAGAAAACATGAACATTAGGCCTTCCTTCGCAATGAATTGCTATGCAGTGTACATTTTCACCATCGACTAGTCTGAAAATTAAAAAGAAAATTTATTCACAAAATTCTTTTAAGGTATAAGTGAAATATCTCAAGTTAGTTCATTACTAGAAATAAACTATACTAAAATTTGATATGATTTGAATCTGTCGCCCTTATGTCGATTTGAATTCTTTGTCGCCCTTATACTATAAATCATAGTGCACTTCCTTAATGAAAAGACTTATTCCGGATGTGGGTTATGATCACATTTTTTATGATGATTTAAATATATAATAAAATATCGATGCGGGTAATAATTATAAATTATAAAATGGGTATTTAAAATCAATATGTTAATAAAGGACAATAAATTAAGATAAATTAAAATGAAAAGCGATTTTATGTTCAGAACTTTAAACTGTGAATCGAGAACTGAAGGTCTTATAAAGACCCTGAAAACTCTGATATCAGGAAATTCAACAAGTTCAATAATAGAAGCTTTTATCTATCCAGATAAAATATTAAACCCACTTCCGCATTTTATCTAAACACCACTGAATGAATCATTGATTTTCTTTCAATTTTACTTAACTCCACATCTATATTGCAATTATAGTAAATAAAGATAGGCAACAATTTATTAGAGTTATAACTTACTTAACATCTTGAAGCAAATGAATGCTGTGCACCGTCTCAAGGTTGATGATCTCCTTCGTATGGGACATGCTTTTATCGCTATAAAACGAGAGTTTCTGATCCGCCAAAACAGCAGCTCTCGAAACCAAATCCTTGGCTCTCTCAATACCAACCCCAGATCTATAAACAATACCTCTATGGCTTGGAGGATTTTGGCTCCCCAAAGAAGTCTTCGGTCTCTCTAATTTCTTCGAATTAACACTTTTCACTGGTACTTCAACAGCCTCTTTATTCCTAGACAAAAGTTTGCTTCCACTTTTTACAAAGTTCATCATGTTCGGTTTCATAAACCTCTGCATAACACTTGATCTCTTCTCCTCTGAAACCTTAACCACCGTACCTGAACTGTTTGAACTTGAAGAATTCAAAATCGCTTCTTCCACAACGTCTGAAATTGATTTTGAACCAGAAGAAGAATTTTCTCCTTTATCTTTGATAATTGGTTTCCTGGGTGGAACGGCAGGTTGTTTTCTGGAAGCCAGATGTACTAATTTTGGTAGAAGAGCAGGATTTTTTTTCGTAGGAATTTTCTCCGGTGTTTCAACCATTTCAACCTCATCATATTCATTTTTTGGCAAAGAATCGAATCTTCTCGGTGGAGCTGGTGGGGTTGCTGGCACTTCATTTCTTACAACTGGATCTTCTCTTGAATTTTCCTCTTCTTCTTCCCTCAAATCATTTGCACTTTCACCACTACTTGTTGATTCGTTGTTTTCCAAAAAGGTTTTTAGTAGCATTAGATCGTTACTTTCGTAATTATTGTAAACGTTATCCTCAGTCTTGGCGAAGGGGTCGAACTCGAATAACACAGACTTGCTTTGCTCTCTCCCTGAACCTATATAGATATACAAAATTTCAGAATTATGGGTATGTGACAATTACCATATAAGAAAATTTAGATAACCGGGTTTTCTTTTCAGCATTTTTACTTTTTCAAAAAAAAAATAATAGCACTCGACAAAAATCTTGAGATTTAAATCTAATTCCTACCTGATGGAGAATTGTCTTCGTCTTCATTAGAGATGCTCTTCTTTAAGAACCAATTTTCGTACAAGGAATTCTGCAGCGATATCTGACTGACATTGGAATTGCAAGAGATCCTCTCCATAATTGGTAATTCTTTCTCATCTTCCTCGGCACTTGATATTCTATCCAACTCATCCACTCCATTACTCTTATCCAATTTCCCAGCAGCGGTAACATCATAAAACGTCCATGAATCCGACCTGGATAGTCTTTTAGCTACCTCCTGACTCCCATGAATTTCAGACATATTCAAACTGTGATCAGAATCACTACCCTGATTCTGGGCGAAATTTAATAAATTAAAAGCTTCAGGAAAATCTCGTTCAGCTCGTTCCGAGAAAGTCGAACTAAGAGTGTCGTATCTGCTACTGTTACCGGAAGTGACGGACTGCAGCTCATCATAAATTGACTCATCAGGAAGTGGAGGAGGAGGATAAACAGGAGGTGGAGGACTATATCTTGCACCGGTGAGGTCCTCTTCATTTTTGACGCTTTTCAAATTATTTCTCAGAGGACTGTAAAAAGAAATCGTGCTGAATATGTCGTTAGCTGGAAGGGACGTACAACGATCTTCTTCAATTGGATCCTTGATCTTCGTTTCAGGTTCTTGAAGCTCATCCTGATTCAAGGAAGCCAGGCGACGAGTTATCAGATTTTTTACAGATTTTTCTAATCGAATACTTGCGTTCCGAGTACTAGAAATCACTGCTCGACCCTTCACTGTCATCTTTTCGGAAATCTCATCTTTGTATCTTTTTGAACCGGTGCTCAAGTTCCTGAAGAATTCAGATTTTGTACTTTTTGATTCTGGGATAGATTTCGTCTCATCGCTCTTTCCTGATTGGCTCGATTCACTCGAACTTGTGGATCTTGCAGGGAGGCAAGGAACTTGTAAAGTCCTGGGGGCTGGAACTGGAGTTGGTCGATCCGAAGTGATTGATCTGGGTTTTGGCACTGGTTTCACCTCCATTTTAATTTATGTTTTTCCAGAACTTTAGATTCGAGGCTTCATCTTCTCTTAGTTATAAAATTAATTTGTCTAAAGAATTATCACATTGAGATTGATATGGAGATTTAGAAAAGATTAGTTAATTATCAAGACTCGCGACTTATTGACACGATATAGTATTAGTCACTTCATTGCAGTAGACACTCAAAGATTCTCAGAATTAAAGAACTGATGGCACGTTTTCTAAATTGTTTATGCAATATTGCTCAGTCCTGGAGTATGAATCACTATCTCTGTTTTCAATTCCCTAGGCGTACTTCCGGTTGGAGAGGAACTTATTTTTTCAGTATAAATATAATAGATGACTGGCAGATTTTAATAGTTGTCAGGTGAAGGTACAATTTTTGATGAAATTATCATGAAAGCATTGATATTGGACTGCTTTTTGTATCTCTGCTGAAAAGAAAACAAAAGCGGTGATAAGAGTTTGTTATCAATTAGACGACGACAGTCAATGATTTTATTTATAATTTCTCTGAAAACTTTTCTTTTTTTAAAAATTGAATTCTATTTATTAATTTAGTAAATTACTAACTTTATACAGGAATTTTTAAATATGAAATTGATTTGTAAATAAATTATTAATATATTCAATTTTTTTTCTTAATTGGCAGAAACTTTAATTCTACACATATTTTTGATTATGTAAATTCTGTAAAAGATATTAATTTAAAAGCTCGTTTATAAAAAAGTTCCTTAATCATTTTCACGTATGGCTCGTAAAATAATTTTCAGGCGCAATTGGACAATGCCATTTATCATGTAGCTAGAGTTGCAACTATAATTGATAAGGAGTTTTAATCGATTGCTTGAAAATACCTGTTGTATAATATCAGTTATCTTTTAAGCGCACTAGTAAAATTTGTTAACCAATTAAAAATTAACAAAAAAAGGGGTTGGCAGTATTCATTCTAACATAGAGTATTATAGATAAATTCAGAAACAATATAATTGTTAAAAATTTACTGGTGCTTTCTCTTAAATAAAAGAAAAACAATTTATAAAGATTGTTACGCTTTCAAATTTTTTTTCAAACTTTCGTAGAATACTGTTATAAGAATCACCTTTTGTTTTGTTTATAACAATGCTGTCGGTACTCAAATTTAATTTGTCACGAGGAAAATGCATATAAATGTATTTATTCACAATTTTATACATAATTCGAAAATTCCAATGAAGAAACTTGATTAACTCAATTGATTCTAAGTATGTAGTAAAAAAAAATCAATTTAAATAACATATGTTTTATAGTATACAATTTGTCATTTGGAATCATTGAGTCATAACATGTGTCCTCATTAGTGTTAGGAATTTCATCAACCTCTCATTAGCATTTACTTTATAAAAATAAATATAATAGAAAAATAAAACTTTAAGTTATCTAAATAAAATAGAATAAAAAAACAAATTATTTTTAATGAACTGGTAATAAAAAAGTAAATTAATTATTTAAGTATAAATCAATCCTTTCACTACATTTTTTTACGGACTCTTAATTTTGTAAGTAGTTCACAAAAGAAGCATTATATTTTTCTTTTCTTGTATTAATAATTTGACTTTCTTATATCTAAATTCTAAGAGAATAAATTTCAAGTCTATATTTCTATTTTCATTTCGAAAAGAATCTTATTCTTTAAAATTGGAGTCTAAGTCTGCAAAAAGGAAAAATCTACATTATTTGCATACAAAAAAAAAGTTTTCTCATTTACGAAATTCTGAAAGCAACCGACAAACATGAATTCATGAAAGTATGAATCAGAAACCCACCTTGTCACCGGGCCATTGATCCTCGTCTCTGTCATGACCTCTCTCCAAATTGCTTCTCTTTTTTCCACTCAATCTCTAGAAAAATCACACACACACACCGACTTTTTTAAATTCTTACACACCAACCAATCCATTCACAATTGACGGAATTTAAATTCATTTACGTCAATAATTCCAAAATACTTAGAGGTACCAACACTAGTCTTCTTTCATTTAATTAGTATTCAACACAGTCAGCTGAAATTGAAACACCAGACAAACAGATTAAAATCCACTACTCGAAAAGCCACATTCTTGATCGTTGATAAATCTGCAGAGACTCTGACGCATTCTCTTCATTTCTCAGCACTAATCCTTGATTAATTCTATTCGACTCAACGCAACAGTATCAGCATCACTATAAAAACAATTCCTCACATCGACTGCATTTTACACTCACAAAAAACATCCGACAAAACATCACATATCACTTTCTTCTCAATTCTGGTGTTATGTTCGAATATAAGGTTTGAAACAGTTTCTTGTACCGGGTCAATCAACTCGCTTGCTGTTATAACTCTTGATGAGCACTTCTGGCTGATCTTGACAGCTGTTCTGATTTCAATGCAAACGAAGGAACTGCAAGTGAACTACCCACGCGAATTTATGCACTGCAATTTTATTTTATCTATGTACTGAAGTGAGAGTCCCAAGGCTTTTGGAATAAGGAATTGTCGTTCTGAGACTAGGACCATGGGCTTGTTCGTTGGCCCACGATAAGATAATCCTGAGGCCTTTGTTGCCTGGACAACACTGAAGACTGAAGTCTACTAGCATAGCATTCGCTTAGCTCGCACATCGCCCACACCTCACCAACAGTCAGTGAATGTGTGTTCTCTCCTCTCCTCCTTCCACTTTAAATGGCACTCCCACTTCTATTGGAAATTGTGTTGAGCCCAACTGCATGGCTAAAGTCTGAAACTCTGAACTGAAGAGTGAACACACATAGGACCTGTTGCAGACCAGAGCATCGTCTTCAACAATGCGATGCTGCACATGGTCTACCAGGTCCGAATGCCTTTGTCCGAACCACCAACGGGTCCACTGGCATCTATAAATAACATCGTATACCTGCCTCTACGTGACCTACCCTAAATCCCATCATAGAAAACTACACGAAAACTCTTATGAAAAGTTCTTGTGGGAACTTCGCTTCTCATTTAAAAACCTCCCATGGAATTTTCCGTCGAGCAATTGCTTACTTCGACCGTTTCGACTCTCATTTAGGAACTAGAATCATTTAGGAGCTAGAATCCATCTCGAACTATACATTTGAAGCACAGTTGACCAAATGAATATTTTCTATTTTGGACACTCTAAGTCTAAGTGATAGTGACTTAAAATTACGTCGCATATGCACAACCAGGATCCGGAAACCACAAATCCGGACCTGATGAACAGAGAGGAATGAAACAGGAGGGGAAAAAGAGAAACAGATAACAAACATGTCTTCCCCACCACACACACACATACACAAATGCATTTATTTATACAGGGAAGAATAATCACATGAGCGACCGACTGATGCAAGCCATGTCAGTTGCCTTGCTATTTTTAGTATTTTTATGCTTAGAATAAATCAATTAACTTTTAAAGTAAACTTTATTATTATGTAAAATACAATGTGAAATAAACTTTGTTCGCTAAGAAATTAAGTAAATGAGATTTAAGTTTTCAACGTTTACAAAAAACGAAACTGAATAATTTTTCAAAAAATTTCCTAATTCGTTTGGTCAAAATTTTATTGCTGATAATAAGACTTCTAAATGTTAAAAAACACTCAAAGAAGTTTCATCCCTCCAGCACATTTGGAACCCACCCTTTATTCACTACAAATTTTTTATTTTAAGGGATGACATGAGGGTAAGTTCCAAATGACCTGGAGGGATGAAACTTTTTGGGACGTCTGTTAGCATTGAGAAGACGTCCAGAAGACGAGAAGAAGAGTTCCAAATGAATTATGGGGGTGAAAGTTTTTAAAGTGTTTTTTAGCTTTAAGAAAGCCTATTATTAGCAATAAAATTTTGACTCAACGAATTAGGGTAATTTTGGTGAATTTCTTAACTTTAAGGGATGAAGTAGGGTGTGTTCCAAATACGCGGAGGGTGGGGGGGGGTAAACTTCGGTGGGTCATTTACTGGGTTGTATAGAACTGCTTTCCACCAGAAAATTTTGGATTTTGTAAGTTTTAGAAAAAAAAACTTCACTTTTGTTTATGATAAACGTTGCAAACTTCAGTTTCATATTAAGTAAGGAATATAATATTTGTCAATGTCAATTAAAGGTTAATCGTGTGACCGTCAATTTAATATTATCCTCATGCATTATAAAACGTATATATTTAGTTAGCCGTTCTTATTTAGTAAATTGACATGAATCATTGGCATTCTTATACCTAAACAACGAGTTCAGTCAGCGATGTTCAATTTACCCTTTAAGAATTTACCCAGACCACTATTCTAGTAATAGAATTTTATTGGAATGAAAGAAAAAAGTGTTCTAGTTCTTTAAACTCATTCTTTCAATTATTTGTACTCCTTTATACCAGATTATTTCTTCAACTGTAAGAAAAGTATGAATGAAACGTCAATTGACTCAATTTGAGAATTAATTTCGGTTTCAATTTTCTTATCACGCATGGGTAGAGAAATGTGCAACAATCGAGGATTAGGGAAGCTTTAATAGGAGAAAATAATTTGTCACTCCCACACATTCATATACATATACTATACATTTATAGTAATTGAGTAACCCACACTTTTACAAGTTTACATTGCAATCCGCAGAAGCATCAACTCAAACTCCTTCCCCTGTGATCAAATTTTCAAAATGAATACAATATTTAAGTGCTTAAATATTTAAGTAAAATATTTAAGTGCGCTTGAAATTTCTATGGTGCTTATTGAAGAAGTGTAAGATAGTTTGACGTTTCCGGATTGGAAAAAGACGTAGAAGGCGTTGAAAACGGACTCTGGAAATGTGCTGCAATTTCATTGAATTTTGGAACAGTTAGCATCTCCCGAGGATTAAAAGTATCGTAAAACGAGTCCTTAATTTCGTGCATGAATTTCACGTGTCTCTGCAAATTATCAGTTCTTGTACTTCTATAATTGCAATATGGACAACGCTTCGGATCCTCTTCGAAGTGATATCGACGATGATTAATTAACTGTAAACAGTAATTATCCGATTTAATCCTATCTTAAAAAAGAGATGTTACCAATATATGGAACACATTGTTGTCTAAAACCTGATTGGTTTAGAAACTGCGCGAATATGTGTGAATATACCGAATTTGAAAACTATCTTCAGATTATTTTCGTTGTCAAAACGATTACTAATAAAAAGGGATGTGGCCATATATTTTGTGGAATTTTAAGTAATTTGAGAAACTTTTAAGAGATTTTTAGGAATTGTACAAAATTTCACTGGATTTGAAGGTATTTTAATAGATTTAATGAGATTTCATGGAACCTTGAATAAAGATAAGGAATTTAAAAGGGTTTTTCGAATTTTATTGAGATTTTAAAAATATTAATTGATTCCACAGAAATTTTAAGTAATTTTCAGAGATTTTACGATATTTCATAGGATATTAAATTATTTTAACGACTTTTGGGATTTTAAGGGATTTACGAGATCTCATTGGATTTTCATTAATTTCAGTAGATTTCATTTAAATATGGACTTTCAAGGGATTTTGCGAGATTTAATTGGATTTTCAGGAATTTTAAGAGACTTCATGAAATTTCATGGAATTTTAAGTAATTTTCAGGGATTTTACGATATTTTATTGGATATTTTTTGCGGAGATTTTACGAAATTTAAAGGACTTTAACCAGATTTTAAAGGATGTTAAAGGGATTTTAAGATATTGTACAGGATATTAAGTAATTTAAAAGGCTTTTAAGAGATTTGAGGGATTTTGCGGGATTTTATAGGATATTAAGTAATTTTAAGGATTTTGAAGGATATTAAAAGGGATTTTAAAGAATTTTACGAAACTTATGGAGATTTCTGAAATTAGTCAAGGGATTACAAGTTTCTATATTTCAATAATTATAAATTTCTCAATTATTTTGTATACTAGTAAAAGATGTGCAAAAACGAGAAAACGTTAAAAGATTTTCAGACCTGTGATAGTCGACGTGTGCGGACGATACAAATATCGCAGCAGTAGTATTCACCATCGTAATGCGTTTTCATGTGTATCATCAGTCCAATTTCTGTGGATAGGATAACTTTACAGACATCACAAATTACCCTCTTATCGGTCGATGTTGCTCCTTTATTAGCATGTTCCCTCAAGTGACTCTGCAAATCTTCCTCAATCGAGCTTTGATAGGAGCATAAAAAACATCGGTACTTTCTTTTCCTCCTCTGGTATCTTTAAAATGTCAGAAAGCAGACAAAAATATTATTACATATCCAAAATCTATAAACTGTATTAATTAGAGACAAATTTATGTAAGCGAAACTTAAAGTGCAAGTATAACCTTCTACATTGAAGTGCCATATGAGTTTCGAGTTGACTCCTACTTCTCGTGAAAAAGCTACAGAAGGAAGGACAAATTAGCATTTCATCGTTAATATTTTTGGCTAACGAGGAATGGGACTCTGAGATTTGATTTTCTAAGTCTAATCTCGAATGTGCAATCGTTTCTCCAGTCGCATAGGAATATCCATGACGGAGTTCTAGATTTGCAATGCTTCTATCAGACCTTGAAAGAAAATTAATAAATAGATATGGCTAAAAAGTAGGAATAGAAAATTTAGACTATTTCATTACAAAAAAAAAATGTTTCCTTTACTTCTCAGTATCTGAACAGATAACGGAGTGACCACTATTTAAAGAGATTTCGGATATTTCTGTGACTTCAGTGCAAAGATTTCCCAACATTGTTGGATATTCGTACTGAGTCGAGTTATTTAATACATGCGTGAAATTTCCATTCTGAAAAAATGTAAATATTTCAGAATTGATTAGCACAGCGGTTCTTAGCGATGAACCTTTCCAACATTTGTAAAAAAAGTTAAAGAACATCACCATTTTTTTAGGTTTTCGAAATTCACTTAAGGAGTTCACTATTTCATCTAAAAATCTGACGATTTTTTTCCAACACTAGTACTTTTAGTTTTTAAACTGAACCGTCGAAGACTTTTAGATGCTGTTCTTACGGCTACGCAAACTAGACTGAAAAATTGAGAATTGTATGGTCTTTTGTTCCATGGAAACGAAAGGCGAAAAAGAAAATAGTGGGAGACATTCCCTTCCTATAGAGTTACATGTTACAAGTTTTTAAAGTTTTTAATTAGGTTCTAAGGGTTATAAAGTTATAAGGAAAGTGAGCTGAAGGTATGGAAGGCACTAAGTGCTTGGTCGAGTACCTATAGAGTAAGAAATCACAGCAATTTAATAATAATTTTAAAAGAGTTTTCTCTTAGAATAATTCCTGTGCTTCAATGACTAATAAATTGAGGCATTTTACCTCGTAGTAATAAGTTTTTACAACAGTCAATTTTATTAGGCTTTGCATCCAATCAGAAGCCAAGTGGAGGCTGTACAGCAAAACTATTAAATTGTAGATTCAGAATTAAAAGTAAATGATAATACCAAAAAACACGACTTTTCTACTTTCTAGTTGATCGGAGTAATGAAGAAAACAGTACAAGCAATTTTATTGAAATCTTTATTGTTTTATGACTTAATTGTACCAAAGTCAAACAGTGACTTTGGCTATACAAATCGGCATCCCTCATACGTAGATTCTTTAATCGGGTATCAACAGAAATAAAATTCTTTTTCAGTTATTTGAAAACCTGTAATTATCAATTATAAAATGATATTTAATCTTTAAATATGTAAAATTCATGTTAATTTGAATTTAAATCTATTGTACAAAATAACTCAATAATTCTACTTAAGAATTTCGAGTTTTTTTTTTCATTTTTTATAAATCAAAACTCACCTCATATTCTTTTTATGAAGAAATTTATTTTAATACTTTCTGTTCACACCTGATTTCCAGAAAAAATATCGCAGAGAAGTTATACCTTAAATCACAATGGCGACAAGTTTTTTGTTATTTCTTAAAGACCATTACGTATTGTGTGGAATTTTCGGTGTTTAATTCCATTCATCATATCACCAATGATTGACAAAAAATTGAAAGCAGTAATTTTAAAGACAATTAATTTTTATAAAGAACTAAAGACACTTTTTGGTACTGCAGCAAATTTTACTCTTTTCTACTAAATTATTTTTTAATAATAAAGAAAATATGACGGAAATTTTAGTTTCAATTTTCTTGTCTCGCATGAGTGACATGCATTTTCGCAATCTATGCGCACACTGAGAGCAATTAAGAGAGAGGGTTGAGAGAGAAAGACAAGGATAGAGATAAATGTGGAATAATTGAGGTGAAGGATTGGAGGAAGCGGTAGCTGGAGAAAATAATTTGGCACACCCACGCATAAATATTATACGAACATTTATAATAATTGAATAACGCACACTTTTTCATGATTTGTGGAGATTGCGATTCGCAGAAGGATCAGTTCAAACTCAAAATAAGGAGCCTTCAATCAATTTTTAAAAATTTTACCTAAACAATAATGTATTTACGTATAAACACTTATGTCTATGAAATCAAACGTTCTTGATTGTAAATTGAAAATATTTCATTGATTCAATAAAATTATGATTTTTTTTTGTTTTGATTGACGACTCTTATTTGTTCAGTCTGAATAAAAATGGGGTATTATGCTATAGACGGAAGCTTTTAAAAATGCACAGATTTCCTCTCAATTTTTGTGTGTGTAGAATGTTAGGTGTAATAGTCATTACATATATCTATATAATATATTATATGTAATACTCATTACATTTTAATTTAAATAGCAAATATATTATCACATTTAGATTGTATTAATGTTAAGACGTGTTCCTTTCACGAAAATCCTTTACTTGAATTTCACGCTCAAAACCAAAATGAAAAGTATAATAGCATAAAAAGAACCTAGAAACCAAGTCAGTGTTTGTAATTATAATTTCCAAAAATATGTGTTACCTATAACTGTTTTTCAAAAATTGGAAAAAATGTTTTCCGTCAATTTTGAACGTGATTTCATTTAAAAGATCTCTCAAAACGTTAAATCTAAGAAACATTAATATAGAATATATTATCATGTAGTTTATGTAAGGTATAAGTCAGGACACTTACGATCTACAGCAAAATTTCAACAGTTAAAAGATTGTAACAACTAGCTTTTCTCCATTTCCTTGGTGAAAAAAATCTCATTTTCAATATTTTTAAAATCATTCTAACGAAGACCAGATAAAAATGTTCTTCTATTAATTTGTTACTTATAAACTACCTATAAGATAGATTCTTTGAAATCTTAATGTAATGTCACACCAAATTGAAACTGATTATTAGAAAATGTGATGAAATAATTCTCGAAGAGCTTTTCTTCACCAAGGCGCGAACCTCGACTCTGATTTTCCAAGGAGGAAAAATTTCCCCAAAACCTTTGTTTTTCTTTGGCACGTAATGTTTCATTTAATTGTGGCACAACATTTATAGTATAATAATAATTATATTAATATAATGAGTCTGCAATTAATATACAATCATTCTATAGAATATGCGATATAGTTATACAGAGGCAACCAAATTGCAAGCCGGGGAAGTCTCGCTGTTTTTCATTATTTCCATCTTAAATCCATCTAATTTCGTTGACTGAATTACTTAAGATGAATCCGACCCATTATTACTAAAGGATCTATAAAATTGAAACCATCAACTTAACATTAGTTACTAAAACGAAATAATATATAACTGTTTATTTTTAAATCAATTCCACCGTTTCGGCCAATGGTTAAATAAAAATATCACGTTACAATATATTGCAAAGTGCTGAAATTTGCATTGCTTTTTATGCGATTGACATTATACAATAAAGGTTTTTGCTTCTTTTTATCGGCGGCCATCGTTAACAATTGTCGTTACCCGCCTTGTAAAATCATTGCGTATAAAATTGCGCGCTGAGCCGCAATACAATAAAACCGCGTACAAATATAAAATATCATTTCGAATACAATATATATCAAAAGCAAAAAATTATCGCACCCGAAGTTTCATTATTCATTATTGCTATACAGATGTACACATATAGTTAAATATTTAGGCAATCCGACGAAAAATCAATTCGTAGGTCTCGGAAAAATCCGACGTATACACTTGAACGGACCAAAATCAGCATTTCGAAATCCGAAATCTGATTTCTTAATTATTTATCTAATTATAGATAAAATGATTGAAAGAATTTCAGAGGCTAAAATATTTATGGGGTATATTTACAATTGGATCCACGTTTTTAACTTTTAATTCAGAAAGTAAAATGAGTAACGTATAAAATGTGAAGCGTAATTTTTGTATCAGATTGATTTTTTCGAAACATAAAATATTCCTTAAAACTATGGAAGTTCATTAAAACAACCATACTAATTATAATATTATGTAAATGTATATGGACAATGGACATCCAGTTTCTGTTGAAAGTGGCTTATCGTCACGATACTCGACTAGAGTGAAGTTTTATGATACATTAAAAATTGACACACATTTATTTTTTTATCATTACTTGCATCTTTTTTTATTGTAAATACTTATCGTCGACTGTACTACAATTTCAACACGGAAAAATATAATTAGCTGAAGTAGCTAAATATTCACTACCACAGCTAATTAGCAACAGCGAACTGGGACAGCGAATATTTTAGCTACCAGTTCTAAATTTTTAGCTGTCGACAGCTAACTTTAATTAGCAACTGCAGTCATTTAATTTTTTTCCGTGAGGAAATTTTAAGGGTCCTGAGAGAAAAAACAGCGGTGCAGAGTGGATCGTGATTTTTTTAGTCTACTAACATTCTAATATAGAGACAGTAGTTGGCAAATGTATCATACTTATTACACTAAGGGTAGGATAAATCTTAGAGAATATAATCATAATAACGTCAATTATCGTAATATTAACCGCAACGTTATTCAGTGATTAAGAAATATTTAAAATCGTAATAATTATAATAATTTGCTATAGAAGGTGTTCGAGTGAAAACAATCTTGCAAAATAGCACCGTTCCTTTTCACATGCCAGAGAACCCGAGAGATGAAAGGATTTATTTTATTTATAAATTTATATCGACTAGTACCAAATTTTGGGATTTATTATTATCTTCCCTGTTTTATTTGTATCCTCTATTCAGTCTTCAAATCGTAGCACCAACGAGAATCAAAATCAGAAAATCTACTTAAAATTTGGAGAAAAAAGTAGAAATAAAATAAATTGAAATTTGAAGGGAGCGTATTCACAAAATTCAAAGATTTCAATGTATGTACCCTTCCAAGAAATCTTTAAAGCACTCTCTCATGATATATAAATATAAATTAATAAATAAACAGTAGGGATGTGCAAAATTTTTCTTGATTTGAACATGATTGAATTAATTTAACTTAATTCACAAAAATCATCAACTTAAACTAGCTTGAAAACTTAGACTAGCTTACAAACTTAAACTTTGGCTAACTTTGAACCTAAGCCGTGACCTTGAAAATTTTACATCCAGATTAACTTAACTTAAATAATTTTTGCATACCCCTAATAAACAGCCAATTTTAAAAATATATACGTCATTTTTCCCTAAGTATACACTTCTTATCGCTAATCGCCACAATGCGAATATAAAATCGCAAAAATTTGGACGGACGCTGCGATAAATTATATTCTTTCTCGCAGCCGGGTGTCTCTGGCAAAATCGCAGTCTTTGTAGCCAACGTGATTACCAATTACAAGAGTCTCGAAGATTTGAAAAAAAAAAAATCTCTTTCACGAGTTTCTCTTTTCGTTTCAGTCTTTCTATTTAATCGATTCTACAATTTTAGCACCATTGCGCAGCTTCTGAATATTTATTTTCATTTTTTAAATATTTTTTGCCTCGATTCGACGAGACGCGATTAAACCGCTGGTTGTTAATTCGCAAATAATCAACTGCCTTAGAGATAATTATACAGGATCTCGTTAGAATCAAAAGTTTAGATTAAATTGTCACATGTGCATGCATACCCTAAACAGACTAAATGTTAAACTATCTATGGGAAGAACATCATCGGGATTACAAATTTTTTTTTCATTAGTATCATCTAATCTTAAATTCTAATCTAAGCTTTCTCAAGAGAAAGCTATAAATGAAGAACTCTCGGTAAAAATGCTTAATTGTTAAAAATACTAAATCAAATTAATTGGTCAAATTGAGGGTTAAAGTAACTTTGAATTGTACTATAGTCAGTGAAAATAAAAAATGAATTGAAATGATAAGTTCTTCCCGCTCTAAGGAACACCTAGATCGCTTATTGACGAAATTTAGGACGTGTAAAATTGTTCTCCGATGGAGACATCGAACGGAAATCCTCCAGTGAGGACGATCTCCTTATATTGCATTTTCGCTAGTTAGCCGTTTCCGGATTGGAAGAAGGCGAGGAAGGCGACGAGACAGGACTCTGAGAAGCTGCTGCAGCTTCTCTGATCGTTGGAGCTATCAACATCCCTCTAGGACTAAAAGTGTCACAATAGAGGTTTTCCTTTTTATGCACCCTTCGCACGTGACTTCGCAAATTATCACGCCTTGCGCTTCTATAAGCACAATGTGGACAGAGGTGAGGTTTCTCTCCTGTGTGCATCCGACGATGTTGAATTAACTACAAAATTTTAGTTCGAGATTATTGTATTTAAATATTTCAATATATTTAATAGTTATTGCTTTCTGTAAAGACCTTTTTTAGTTGAACCGTGCGAAAGATGCAAATATCGCAACAGAAGTATCTATCATCACGATGTCTTCTCATGTGTTTGCTAAGGTCAACTTCCGAGGATCTGTCAGCTCCGCAGACAGCGCAGCTCACCCTCGTTTCCGGCGCTGTCCCTTTAGCGTGTGCCCTCAAGTGTCTCTGGAAAGCTTTCTCAATAGTGCATGCATATGAGCACAAAGAACATCGGTACTCCTCTCTCTCGTATCTAAGAGATGGAAGATGAGAGAAAAAATAATGATAAAACAGTTTCAGTCTTTCAAACGGAAATAGTATATACTTTGACATACTAATTTAAATAAAATTTAAATTAGACCTCAAAAGAATCAAACTAGATTTAGGTAAAATTTCAAGTTCAAGTACCTATACCTGACGCGCTGGAGTGCCAGGGTGCGTTTCTTCCCCGTGGATGTGACGCCCTGCGTCACGTGGGTCGCTACATGAGTTTCAAATTTGCATCTGCTGGTTGTGGAAAAGTCACAACCAGAAGCAGGACATTTTTTCGTTTCACCTGTGTCATTTTTGACCAATGAGGGATGACTCTGTGAGATGTGTTTTCTTAAGGCTGGTCTCGAAGGCGCAACCACGTCGCAGGTTCTACAGGAATATCCACGATGGACTCCTGGTTCTGGACTGCTTCCACCAGACCTTCAACGAAAATAAAGCAAAAATTATTTGTACGTATTTAATGGACGCTTCGTAAGGGCAGATTGAAAATATTTTAAAACGAAGAGATTTTTAAAAAAATTAGGATAGTAAGAAGGCATGTTAAATTTGGTGTCGTACTTCTCAGTGTAAGAAGAGTGATCACTATCTGACTCACTATCAGACGGGATGTTGGGTATTTCGGTGGCTTCGAGAGCCGCGGTTGCAGCAGAAAGTCTTCCCAACATTGCTGTATATGCACCCAGCACCCAACCATTTAAGACAGGTGTAACTGTCTCATCCTGAAAAATATTAATATTTTGAAATTGATGAGATTTGGGTCCCTCAATCAAATGCAGATCAGATTTGAAAACTCACGAGTTTAAAAATTAAGTTTTTATTCTTTGATTGAGTTTTTAATTGAAAAAGAAATACAAAATGGAAATACTCAGCATATTTGTTAATTTCGTAATGTTAATTGGATTCCAGAATGAATAAAAATATTAATTAGAGTTTAGAAATATTGATCATAAAGTGCCTTCTTATTCATGAAACGAGCCAGGTGAATTTTCCATTTCGGTAGAGTTATAATAAGGACAGTAGTAAAATACAAAAGGAGGAGATAGAAAGAGAAGAAGAGAAGGAACGAAGCAAAAATAGATTAAACTTCACTGTATCCAGTTGAGAGGGTTCAACTGACATTCTATATTTTCATCCCTTCCATTCTTGTATATTCAGACCCAGCATCATATGAATATATAACAACCCCTTTTCAAGAATATATATATATAGAGAGAAATAGATTAATCCTTAAAATCAAATGAAAAATTTTCCTCCAAGAAAATTTAATGACAAATATAATTATTTTTCATTTCATCAACTGGTGAAATCTAAAATGTTAGTTTTATCAAATTTTTTAACCTTGTCAAGCATCAGACAAGACATAGGATCCGGTGATTTAGAGATGAAATTATTATTAGCTGATCGATGCGAACTGCTTGTTGTACTTCTATCGTCATTATCCTCCCCCGCATCTTCGTTGTCGTTGTTCATTGTTGTAACTCCCGTCTAAATAAACATTTGAGAAATTATTTTTAAAGATGTTTTTATAATAAAAGCATGGTGAACGGAATTTTATGAAATTTCTGAAAAGATTTATACAAAACTATTCATTAAGCCTAATTATAATTTTGAAGCAGAACGAGTAATAAGGAGGAATTCAATTATAATTAAAGTTATTTCTCTAGTTAAATCTCAACTGCAATATTAATTAAGATTGATAAGTATCATTATTCGTTGAGCAAAGAGCTTTTCACAACTTTAACTCCTATCACCATTAAAATAAAAAAATTGAATTCGGAGAAGAAACTAAGATTTAATAACTGTTCAGTGGGGAATCCTTTTTGAGACTTGAACAGAGTTAATATCCCTGGCAAAACCGACCAAAAAGTTCGGAATATATATATTTAGGTAACCACGTCACTCTTCGTTTCCAGATATCTGTACAGACAAATTCACGATTGCTATTCACCTTGAAATTAGGTGTTTTAGAGCTTTCTAATGCAAAATTGAAGTTGCACCTAGATTCATGGGGATAGCAATCATGCATTTAACTGTACCTTTTTAAATTATTGCAATTCTCAAGTTGAATAGGAGGATCACATTTCATTCCCGATTTCCACTTGTTAAAGTCTACATCATCTTCAGCTCTGAATATCCTTCTTACTTGTGCTTATGAAAATGCAGAATTCTCTTGATACCTGTCTCCTCGTTCTAGAAGAACTCTTCATCTTCGATCCTCCAAGACATGTAGCTATAATACGCATCCTTACCGTATCTCCTTGCCTCCAAAACTTGTTCCTTGATCCAAGACTGAACTGAAGACTCCCTTTGGGTTAAATAATTTTCAATTGTGATATTAGTCCCTCTCAATTTATATCTATTTTGCATAAGGGACTGTTTCCTCCTCCATGAATCCAGTTTGACAATGACAGCACCACGAACTTTTCTAAACTCTTTAATCTTGATTCGAACTCCAGTTAGATATAGGAGAACCTCTTCAAGTTCATCTGGCATCTTTTTCCCAACCGATTTAAATCCTTTAATAAAAATTGAATTCCGCCTGAAGGACCTTTCGTACATTTCCCATTCAAGATCATCTACAGTAAGTGGTTCCAGATTTTTCTTCGCTGAGAGTTTTTCGCCCTGTATCTCTTCTCCCTCTGATACCGTAATTGATGAGGTAAACGGGAAGGTATCTTCCTGGAATATCATCCCCCCTTCTAATTGGCTATCCTCTTTTTTGATGTATGTCCTGCACTCCTCTAGTTCATATTCCAATCTCTGTATTTCCGACCTAAGTCCTGTGTTTTCTTCTATTAGCATCTTGATCTCTGATTCATAATCCAAGTTTCTTTGGGTTATCATAGCATTCTTTATTTCTATGTTTACCTTCACCCACCAGTCATTAAGAATATTGGAAAACAAGTTCCCTAATGAAGTTTCGGTTGCCATACTGCACTCGATTAATATTGTACAGGTTCATGCACCTCTTTATCTTCCTGAATCGTGAAGATTTCTCTCAAACTTAGTGATCGGGCTTGAGGTTCAATTTCCTTGGCAAATAATCTTTTTATTGGTTGAAGATGCTTATTCTCAATGTTCTTACTTTTCTTCCTTGAGCCCTCAGCCTCTTGTGTTACAAACCCCCGGCCACACTCAATACTCTTGCTTTTTTTACTACTCTTTATAACAGTTGTCCGATTTTCCTCAGTCGGTGGCTTTGCACTGCTTTTTTGGGCGGATGCTTCCCTATAATTAGACTTTTTACTATCGGTTGCAGCAACATCAGTAATAGCCGTTTCATGTTCCTTCCCCTCGGCCATAATCCCACAAAAAATAACTAAAGTTCCGAAATATCCTAAGAGTCTAGTTCTCTACAATAATAGAAATAACTCTGGTTACAACATAATTAACTGCAATTTATTATTTTAAATATCTCTAACCGATTTTTTGCATACAAGGCTTTTTTCTGACAAAACCTAACTGGTTAGATCGCGAGTGTCACCGATAAGATGTTGTTTTTACATCTACCCTAACTAGACTGAAAAATTGAGTTTTCCTGACATCGAGGCGAAGGGTCGAGAAGTAAATAGAGGGAGCCGATATTTCCTCATTAAATTATCTTTACAAAGTTATACGGGTTATTTTCTTATAACGAACATGCAGTTTTTCAAGTTGACTCTGTCCTAAGTACTTTTTGAGCAGATTTTATGGTTTTAATGATAAAATGGTCCACCTTTGAGATTTATAGAATACACATTGAAAAATTAAAAAATTTGTTTGTGTAGTCTAAAAGGCAGAGTGTCTAGCGGACCGGAAAACCGGGAAAAACCTGGGAATTTCATTAAGAACCAAGAATTTTTTTATTTTATTAAAAAACCAACACGCGATTATTTTTTTTTATTTCTTATAACTTCAAGTCATTCAAAAGTTTTTTAAGAACTCTAAGGAATTGTAAGGGATTTTAAATGTTTTCATGAAACTTTGAGGAATTTTAAGAAAACTCAAGACATTTTTAATGATTTTTAAAAGATTTTGTGTAATTTTTAAGGATTTCATGGAATTTATTGATATTTCTAATATTTTAAATGTATTTTAACGGATAAAACGGTATTTTAATTGTTATCATAGAATTTTAAAGAATTTCAAGAAGTTTCTGGGAATTTTAAGAGATTTTCTCAAACTTTAAGAGATTTCAAAGGTTTTTCGCTCGGTCTTTCGTGAAATTTTAATAGATTTAGAAAGGTTTCTGCAATTTTAAGGGATTTTAAGTCTTGTCGTGGAATTTCGAGGATTTTCGAAATTTTATTTTTTCTGAAAATTTTAAAGGACTTTAAATGTTGTCATGGAATTTCCAAGAGTTTTAGAAGAATTAAGAGATGTTAGTAACTTTTAAAAGACTTTATTGGCATTTTTAAGGATTGTATGAAATTTTATGAGATTTTTAATAATTTTAAGAGATGTCTATATACTTTTAATGGATTTTTAAATGTTATCGTAGAATTTTAAAGAATTTGAACAAGTTTCTGAGTATTTTAAGAGGTTTTCACGAATTTGAACATATTTGAAGAAATTTTTATGACTTTTAAAATATTTTATGGGATTAAAAAATTTTTTTATTTTCAGGGTATTTTATTGAGGGATTTAAACATTTTTTTATGTTTTTTGAAAAATCACAAAAAGGCCAAATTCAAAAAAGACATAAATTGGTCGGAAGAAAAAAACTTTGACCGGGAAAAGACTGGAAAAGACCGTGAGAAAGCCGGGAAAAACCCGGGAATTTCTAAATGCCCTGATCACTAGACACCCTGGTAGTCTAAAAGGTCTAGATATATTGTTAAAAGGTTCTCTATTCACTTTCAGACCTTGTTTTTTCTGTGTAGGCTTTTAGCTTATATTACCAGCAAACTTGAGGATCAATATTGACTTCAACAGATTTATACTCATTCAATCATAAAGAAATTTGTAATATAATGTTAACGTAAATTTCCAAACTATTACTTGCCTCATTGTCGTTTTCGTCCTCATCTCTTTCGATGTTGCTTTCGTTGTCTTCTGATTTTCGGGAGGCTTGATCCCTCGAGGCTTTATCAGATTCCTCGGAGTCTTCGGACGGTTTCGAAACTAATTCCATAGCACCATAAGGAAGGCCGATAGCACTTAACGGAAGTGGTATCATGTCGGAGGGTCGTTGAAGGGCACTCAGAGCAAAAGCTGCCCTCGGTAACATTTGCGTCGCTCCCGGCGAAAGGATAGGATGTCTTCCGGCGAGCCGCGGATCGCCCCAAAGTCCGCCCGCGGCGTGCAGACCCCAGATCCCATATTCCATCTAAAAAGAAGACGTCGAATTTCTCAAAATTTACCCTTCAAATAAATAAAAAAAAACGAAAAAAAAATTTAAAAACTACGAACTGAATATAGTATATTATGCACCAAGGGGAAGAAGAGGGACTTTCGGAGAATTGTAAGGTCACGGCTTTTTTTGAGAAAAAAAAAACCTGCAATTCATTTACACAATTTTCTCCTTTTATTTTTACTTGAAAAAAAGCTTTCTTTGGACCACCGTTAATACAATTATTTTAGAATGGTTGTAAAGTTAATATGTATTGAAATATTAGTTAGTATCGCCAGTGATCGATATGTCAAACATTTGAATTATATCCCCGGAATAATTAGGTTTTAATGTAAAAGTTATGTAGCATTGCAATTCGAGCTTTAAATTATTTGCCCAGAGGCTTTTCATATATCACCCATCAAATTATCGTTCTCTATTTCCAATTATTTTTAAATAATGATAATTTAATATTTATTATTAAAATTGGCACGTATGTTACAATTACAATATAATCTTATGAAAAATGTATATTATACGTACCAATTATAATTTGAATGCAAAAACACAACCCGAGTAGTTTTTGAACATGAAGTACTCTGGCTTTTTTTTGGTTTATGTAGTTGCAATAAGTAACGATTGTTTTACAATCAAAGATTTAGCTTTAGTGATACGATTTTACAGCTTCGAAATGCATAAAGGCCTTCTCGAACGACTGTTTCGTAATTCAATAATCTTTCTATTTTCTGTTTTTTATCGAGTATCTGATTTGATGAAAAATATGCCAAAGTTATTTCAGGTGAACCTAGTAATTTTCAATTTCCAAGTAATTTTTATTTTAATATGCGATAAATTTCATCCTTTTTTCAACATCTTCTACTGGAATTTTAAATAAACCTTTATTAAGTTTAGTCTAAGATTCTATATCGACGCAGCCAATAAAGTATCAGAACCGGACGCTGATAGCGTTTCAGTAACATAATATTTCTAAGTTAATTATGATATAAAAGCAAGCTACCTGACAGAAATAGAGTTACTTTGGTATTTCATAAAAAATAGGGAAGTATCTAGAACGTTTTTACATAAATAGGGCACTTTAAAATGAAGAAAGCAATTGTTATTGTATTTATTTTAGACAAAATGAATTAAGCGAGAAAAATAACTGAAAAAGTATGTTTTTCAGGGTTTGAAATAGTAAAATCTGTGGAGTTATTACTTTTAGTCTAATAATGTCTAATAATAATAATAATAATAATAATAATAATAATAATAATAATAATAATA
>CAJFCO010000444.1:2022760-2091886 GCA_904066015.1 Synergus gifuensis
CCTAAAAATTCCTATAATCGTAGTACAACATTTTCTTACGTTGTAAAAATGTTCAGAATACTAAATTTTATAGCATAATAGAAAGACACTTGATGGGCCCAGAAATACGCGTTAATACTAATTTGTTTTCCTCAAATTTGAAATCAATATCCTCTTTTATTAATTAATCGGATCTGTTTTGAAAAAAAAATCCAAAATCTACGTATTCAGATATAAATTATCAGTACTACCCTAATATGGATTTACTGCTAATCCATCCTCTTACACGATCTATACCACTTTGAAATTGGTATACTCAACATTCTATCCTCTAGCATACTTTCGCATTCACAAAATCTCTCATATTCTCCCGCTACTTTAAAACCCTTGTTTCCCTTCTATCCTCTCTTTCACCCCCATCAGCCCCCATCAACCACCCCCTGAGTCTCCACCCGGTTGCACAACGAGCTGACCCCTTCCCATTGCCCTCGCGAATCGATTTGTTATTGTTTTTGTGTCTGCGGTCGAGAAAACGAGAAAAGTGGGGGTAAATAACTTGGGGGGTAGGAGTAATCGAAGAAGAACCAGAACTCGTACTTTTAGGGTTGGGTTTTAGAGCGCTAAATTGAAGGGGTAAATTTAAAGAGGGTAACTAGTTTCCTTAGCAAATCATTATACAGGGGTTGACGGTATGAAATTTTTTAAGGTGAATAAAAATTTAGAAGGGAAAGGATGGGGCAGAGGGATGAAAGGGTAAAGGGTATCAGTAACTGCATCTGGGCGCGAGGAGCTATTTGGTGGTTTGTCGGGGGTGTAGGGGAAGTTTGGAAGGTGTAAGCGCCGACTGCATATATATAGTTTCGGTAGAGGGGGTAATGTTGAGGGGGTGAAAGGTGGAGGGGAAGTAAGGCGAGGGATCCGTCCGCTTGACAGGTGACAACCGATTGGACCACTGACGTCACAGATCACTTGCTCAGCCACCTCGTGATCGTACGTACACGCACATCATGAGATGTACTCACGCACGTGACACTCACACCGCATTAATTATCAAAGGATGGACATTTGCGGGATTGCGAAAAATTTGAGAATAGAAAATGCAGTATTTACGTGCCGACCGGCCGATAGCTTCGCGACGCCTCTATCTGGTTACCATTACACTCGGGATGTATGAAATGCGCCAACATACACACCATCCCCCCACAATAGCCCTATTTATGATTGGGCAAAATTGCTTTCCATGCGCAGAATAAAATCCGGCTGCCCGGCAGGAAAAATCAGTTTCGAATTATGCCTTAGACATTCGGCAAGTCGAGATATATCAGATGGGCTGAAAAGTTTTTCGTCGGGGGGTGAGATTTTAATGGGAGGTGGATTTTTTTTAGAGCGTGGTTTTCATGATTTTTCTTGGTTTGCTGAATAGAAAATTTGCGAAAAATTAAATATGGCGTGGTCACAGACCTGCGCGAGGACCACCCCACCGGGCGTCCCGACGCTTTGGCGTCGCACCACCCCCACACGCAGCGGCGCTGACGCCGTTTTGCGGTTCAGAAGAATCAACTCAATATGGCGATTGAAGAAATATTTATTCGTTTTAGTTATGAGTTTTTCTATTGTTGATTTTTTTTTTACTTTTTTGGTGATACCGAGTATTCGGAATATGAGAGTGAGGAAATTGTTCTAAAGTTGCGAGTGAAAAAGTAGACAACTAAACGGTAATGAAAGAAATATTTATATGTGTATGAAAAATAAATCGTGAAATGTTTTGTATATATGTCAACTGGTGACCACTCATTTTTTTTTAATTCTCGAATTGTTCCTGGTTTTTATTGATCTTTAAAAAATTATGATTTAAACAGAATGAGGTCGAAATCTTTTGCCAAATATGAGAAATCGTAAATTAGTACTCTTTTACTGCAAGTAAAATTGTTTTCTTTTCAGAGAAAAATTGAAAATATGAAATTTTTTATTATATTTTAGTACTTCAAACTAAATAATTTAGAATTTGACTTCAAAATTTAAGAATATTTTTAATGCAACGTAAAATTTTGTACGAAATTGAGTACCAAAAAGATTTTATTGTATTTTGAGTATCAAAGTATGTATACATTTTTTGAGACAATTTTCTTCGTAGTATGCTATAAATTAGTTTTAAGATATACAAGGTTCTTTATCACAAAATAAAAAAAAAACATTCCTCACCTAAATATTCCTTACAATTGCATTCGAAGGAATAAACATAGCAATTGAGAATTAGAGAATAAATCTACTAATCATATTTACAAATCAGGACATAACTTCCGAAAAAGATTGCGACGCCATTTTTAATACCAGATTTTGAAGGCTCTTCATTGTATTTTGAATGTTCTTTTGAAGAGTCTCGATTTTCTTTTGAGTCTCGATAAAGTCCTTCAATTCTGATTTAACTTTCTGAAGACTCTTACCCTTTTCTTTAACTAATTCACTCACTTCCTGGAGAGATTTGGAACACTGTTTTAGAATCTCTTGAAACTTTTCATGTTCGATGGGCGTTTCAGGAAGTTCGATTCCCTGGCATCTTAAAAAATCAAACGGCTCCAGATGGGTTTTCAACTTTTGTAGTCCTTCGTTCACAGAACAGTTGTTTAACTCCTCTGTAATTGTAAACAAATAAATAATTTATTTATAAACTTTATAAAATATAAATGCCGAGCCATTCAAATTCAAACGATTCTTACTAAACAAATAGGGTAAATTGTTATTACAAAAAATTTTTCTTACCAATATTAGATCGAATTTCCGTAACGAGCATGTCCAGAGTATTTTGCAGAGCTGACAAATATCGAATGTCCCTTTCCCTTGCTTTCATTTTTATCAGTTTCTCATTTCCCAAGTCTTGTTCCTTGTTTATAGACGCCAGCTGATTCAAAATTTTGTTTTCCTTTTCGGATGCCTTCTTCTGTAGTAAAACATCAGCCATAAGTGTTTGCAGGTAATTGTCGTAAAGAAAGCCTAATTCTGTTTCCGCGTTGTCAATTTCCGATTTTTTTAAACTGAAAGAAGACGTTAGACTTGATGGCATGAGAGACGATCTACCACCTCCCAATTTCTTTTTTACCGTAGAAGCTGAAAAATGATAAAATAATCAAACGATAAAATAAATAAGATATTTATAAATTCGATAAAAAAATTAATTTACTTATTCTTGTTTTACTTACCTGAGGGTATATTTAGAGACATATCATGCATATTTGCTGCCGATCTATGACGAGAAACACTTCGAATGTTTCCTGTAGCATTTTGATTAAATGCATTGCCACGCTCAGGTGTTGAAGTAAGCCTAAATGTTAAAAAAATTTATTTTTATTTTTTTCTTATTTTTGTTCTAACACAATTTTGTACCTGATTTTTAAGTTTATTTTAATCTTTTTTTTTCCAAATACTTGAGATTTAAAACATTTATAAAACATTCATTTAGAAAATTGAAATGTTTCTCTTTTAATGAATTTTAGACTACTGTTCAATAAAATTTTTATTATTATAAAACTGAATCAGTAAACATATTTTTAAGATTTCTCTAATCTCTTAAATTTGTCGACATTTCTTTAAAGTTGATCTTGTCTTTTGATACTGGAATTTAACTATGAAATAATTACTACAAATAATTATTTCAATAAAAAGGTTTTTTTGGTTTATAATTCTCTTTTTTTGAATGACATACCTTTTGCTTTTCACCATAGCTTTCGGAGTCGTTGGCAAGTTCTTTTCCATTTTTGATAAACTTTTCTTCCTTTACTTTATATCAAGTACCAAACATCGGAAATAAAATTACTGTCACTTTTTGAGAAAAAAACATCTTCAGGATCTAAAAAAATACATTTCTCAAACTTTAAAGCAAAATTTCAATTTCACTTTGAGGTTAGATAACATGATATAGTCTAGATAGTCTACAACACAAAAGTAACAAATTAACACAATCCTATTTATTTTGTAACTTTAAAAATTGTCTCAAATGTAGTGTTCATCAATCCAATAATAAATTAATCAGTGCTCTGATGATAAACAATAATAATAATGCAAAACAGCCAGTCTTCACCTCAACGGTCACATAAAAAGAAACTTTTTTGTTTTGTTCGTTATCTACATATGTAGTTGGTACACAGCTGATCAGCTGATCTTTTTTCTCTGTTGGTATGCCTGCAATATTTTCGGTTTTCTGTTTGAGGTTATGTCAAGTGAGAAAAAATAGAAAAAACGATAACAAATACCGGAAAATAAAATTGTTTTAACCGTATATATATTCACTCAGTGATAGATAAGCATAGATAAGCGACAAGATAAGAATCGGCTGTATTAGATATCCGTTCTAGAAGTAAATCTTTTTATTTTAATCCATAAATCACTGGATAAAAATGAGCAAGGTAAAAATGAACTTTTGCTATTTTCTTTAATTAAATTTTGTATCATTTTATTTCTATTATCTTAAGTTCAAAAAAAAATAGATTGAAGATTTCACATTTTACTGTCAGTAATTTTTTATGAAACGTCATCTTTTATTGTGTCTGCTATATGAGTCATAATTAATAATTTTTAAATCAGAGAGTAGGAAAAATACAATGAAATTTCAAAAAATGTACTTTTTCACTTTTCAACATCTTTTTTTATATTGAGTATATTATTAACTCGATAGTGATGTGGAAGAAATGTATAATAAAAATATATTATGCAATTTTATTATAAATTATAATTAATTCAAAAGAATATTCTTAAAGGTATTTCTCACCTGAATAAACAATAAACTCACTTGAATTCCGTTCGGAAGTCTACAATACGATACTAACAAATTCTTTAAATTATTCTTTTCCAAAATAAATTTCTCCCTTTATTGACTTATTTCAAAAGTTCGCAATCTAGAAATGAAGGCATTTGAAATATTTTCATTAAATTAATTATACAATATTTCATTTTTATATTTTTTCAGAAAAGAGAAGTTCCGAGTATGTTAAGGAGAGTTTTAGCCGTTGATGCTTACATCACGGATTCTTTTGTAAAAGTTGTAGAGAAATTCTTAGCTTTTCGACAGTTAAAAACTCACTACCAGGCTCTTGAGGTAATAAAAGAAAATACTAACTGTTCTGTCTAAAATACTAACTGTTCTGTCTTGGTATAAAAAATGTAATTCATACAATTATTAAACAGGTATCATGCCACGGAATACTTTGGATTGCATCCTGGCTCGCTTTCATCTGGATATTAAATAAAAAGAGCCTCTACCAAATGCAAGTTAACTTCTTATTAGGCATATTCACTGACCTTACTATTTGCGCAATTTTGAAAGCAGCAGTACGAAGACGAAGACCTACTCCAAACACTGATATTTTTGGATTAGGACCTGATAAATTCTCTTTTCCTTCTGGTCATTCATCACGATCTGCTTACATTGTTTACTTTTTTCTCCATTTGTGGCCTGTGAATTTTGTCTTTATTCCACCTCTACTAGCATGGGCTACATGCATTACCCTTTCTCGAGTTTTGATGAGGAGACACTACTTGCTGGATGTAATTGCAGGAATACTACTTGGAATTGTAAATGGTATGCTCATTGGTGCTATTTATTTAAGCCAAGAGAGTAGTACTGAGCTTATTTCGTGGATTACCGATGAAAAACTTGAAGGGGGCGAGTACCACGTATAAATATTAATTTTATGCTTACATTTGTCACACTAAACGACTTCTCAATTTATTTTAATGGGAATTGAGCTATAGTCTTTTTAATCGACTGATTATTAGTTGTAATGAGAAATCATCAAGTTAAAAATATTCATTTGGAAAGAATGTTATAAACTGAAGATTTGATCGAAGGTGCGAAGGTGATATAAAAATAAATATACGACTATTTTCTAATCTATTATCTATATTAGTAATTTATACTCCTTTCAATATTTATCTTATAGATACATATTTACTTTCTCTATTTGAAAATTTTATAGTAGCTTGCGAGTATTAGAAAAGCTTTTACCGAATTTTCAAATTTGAGATTTATTAAAAATTGAAAACTTTCTACACTTTACTCTTTCGATATTTTAATTCTATAAATAATTGATAAATTAATAGTATTAAGTAATGAAACTGTAAATTACTTTTGAATTTTGAAAATATTATCTAATGCAATGATTTGAAAGAAGGAAAAAGGTATACAAATAAATTTTTTTTTATCAAATAGGAACAGAGTTTCTTTTTATTTGTAGTCATCTAGAATGTTATATTTATACATAACATAAACATGTAAAAATAGTTTGTAAAGTTTGAAAAAGTAGAGTAATAGGTACATTGATTGGCCACCTTTGACAATAATTATTATTTATCTAAGACTAAAATCAATCAAAAGTCGATCGAAAAAAAGCCGGAAAAAGTCGACCGGAAAAGAGCCGGCAATTTCATTTAGGACCGGGAATACTTCATCTTCTTTTTATTCCATTTCTACTTTATCAAATTATAAAGAAAAATATTTATTCAATTTTTTTCAAAAATCATTGGTCGCAGGAAAAAAAAAATTATAGAAAAAAGAAAAGACCGGGAGAAAACCGAGAATTTAAAATTTCCTGATCACCAGACACCCTGATAATACTTTTGATTATGGCTTGTGCTACGTATCTAAAATAAAAAACATTCTTCTTGAGTTTTAAAGTCAACAGGAGTCTTAGATTTAAAATAAACTAAAGGCCTGTAGTGGATAATCAGCTGAAATCATTTATTTAGGTTCGATAAAAACCTTCGAAAATATTCGTATAACCAACCTGAAATCAAAAATAATGTAGGACTTTATTATTTATTTTGAACTCTTAGAAGTTATTTAATTTTTATTTAAAATTTCAATTTAGTTGGTATGTACTTGGTATTCAATGAATTTGAAAAGTTACAAATTTAACGCTATGTAAACGTAATGTTATGATAAATTCATATTCATTCAAACGCATAAATTTTAATATTGATTACTAAATTCTTAATACTTTGTTTGTCAATACTGTCTCGTTTCTAAAATTTTGAATTTTGTGTGTTTGATATATGCCTAGGGTAAAGGCGTAGATTTCGAAATAAATTGTCTAATATTTAAATATTTGAATAGAATATTTTTAATTTATAAAGTTTTACTTAAAATTTGTTTAACTTTGATTTATTTATCGACTTTCTGAGCTTCAAAAATCTCTCATTTTATATTTACAGTTTTTTATTTTGCATTACAGCCTCAAAATATCTTTTCTCTTAATACAAAATTTCAATACAACAAGAATGATAAATTCGTAAATAAAAATAAAGAAGATATCTTACCTTCCTCGTCAGCTCAAAACTTGCAAGAGATATTAAATTACATAAATTTTGGATAACTTCCAGCTTCATCGTAAACTGTCTCATTTGCTTGAGCTTTAACAGAATTTTGTAACCACTTTTGGACACTGGCGGCCTTTGCCATGTCATTGTTACAGTCTTCAATATTTTCAATCGGTGTAACTCGTTGATTCCTTGACGAAGAAGACTTGTTTTTTCTTTGATTTTGTCCTTCTGGCAGATTTGTCTCTCGTGGAAGATTTGATTCTTGGACAAAATTCTGTCTCTGTACAGAATTTTGACTTTGTGGGTCAATATTTTCAATCGATGGATTATTTGAAACCCGTTGATCACTTGGCAAAGAAGACTTTTTTCGTCTTTTACTTTGTCTTTTAAGGACTTTTTCTTTTGGTCCTTCTGGAAGATTTGATTCTTGGACAAAATTCTGTCCCTGTACAGAATTTTGACTTTGTGGGTCAATATTTTCAATCGGTGGATTATTTGAAACCCGTTGATCACTTGGCAAAGAAGACTTTTTTCGTCCTTTACTTTGTCTTTTAAGGACTTTTTCTTTTGGTCCTTCTGGAAGATTTGATTCTTGGACAAAATTTTGTCCTTGTAGAGAATTTTGACTTCGTAGGTCTAGAACTCTAGCATACTTTTGTAACGACATTTGGACATCGGCGGCTGTTTTCATGAAATTGTCACTGTTTTCAAAATTTTCAATCGGTAAATTATTTAGAACTCGTTGATCTCTTGGTCCTTCTGGAAGATTTGATTCTTGGACAAAATTTTGTCCTTGTAGAGAATCTTGTCTTTGTGAAACATTTTCAACGGATGGCCAATTTTGGACGGTTGGATCAGTTTGGTTGGCTTGTAAACATTTGTTACTTTCAGAATCTTGGATGGGTTGGCTACCTTCATGATTTTTGGGAAGATAATGTGGGATAGGTTGATTATATTGAAGAGATTGAGGATATTGGAGAGGTTGAGGAAATTGAAGAGGTTGATCATATTGGAGAGGTAGAGGTCTAAGTTTACGAAGATATTGGTAGTATAGGACACTTTCATAATATTGCAAAAATTGAGCAAATTGGAGCAATTTACGCCTTTCGCTGTATTGAAGATCTTGACGGTGTAAACGTATATAATTGTAGAGTTGAGCACTTGAAGTTATAGAACTGTTTGGCGGAAACATCGGGTGTAGTCTGCTTCGAATAAAGTTCTGAATAAGTCCTTGTATTAGTCCTTGTTCTTGTTGATTGTTAATAGCCGGATGTTGCCTCATTGATGTTGCCTCATTGTTAGGAAAATTATATCCTTGCATTTCGAAAGAAGCCCCATTTGGTAATTGAGATGGTTGATTATTCGGCTGATTAAAATTCATTTTTCCAGCACCAAATGTCAATTTCGATAGATTGTCTACTATACTCGCAAAAGAATTATTTATTTCAGTGATGTCGAACTTTATTTTTATTTAATCTTAAACAAGATTGCGAGATTTTTAAACACCACGTTGAAAATCACCAGAAAGTTACAGTTTTAGAGACAAACTTTCGACTTGGACTTCTACTCTTAATTTTGAAGATGAATGTGGCAAACCGGAGGCCCGAGTGATTGTGAGGTGAGGTGAGGATTCTTCAGTGCGAAATATTTCTTAAGGCACTGAGACGCCCTTACAGTTTCTTCAATCAAGGTTGATAAATATTGTAAATAAAAGTTTAATGTTATGATTGGATGAACAATAACAAGGCGGTTCACAAATAATTCGAATTTGAAAATAGATTGAATTAAAATTTAAATTCTTATGAAATAACTTCTGAAAAATCGAGATTTTAAATTGTTAGCATTTTTTTTAACTCATTCCTGAATTCTGATTAAAATCCATGCGTTGCTGATTCATAAATACTCCTCATTGGTTTTCCACAATTCGAGGTGATATTATTGAGGGAATTTCCAATGGAAATGACTTTTTATTGAGTCCTAAATTCTTTGGAAATAGAATTAAAATATTTCTAGTTTTGAAGTAATTTAATAAAAAATAATTTATTATTTAAAAGCATGTACGAATTTCTAAAGTTTACGTTTTATTGATTGTTTCGTTTCTTGCAGAAGCTCACAGATATCGACACTATCGTGTTAGTTATCGTTTACTCAAAAAAATTCCTTCAAATATTTAATTGTTCATATTCTCTTTATCCGAAGCTTTAATTCTCTTGGCTACATTATTTGGAAGAAATAATTTTAGAAATTTACATTTATGAAGGTATTTACGTAGATTCAAAACTATAGGTCTTTGAATCGTGCAACAAGTCCTCTTATAAGGCGTTACGAAGAACTTATAATGAGAACTCAGAATACTCTATGAGGCCTCTTACCTCGTAAGAGAATCAATGAAATCGGAAGTATTGTATGCTTAGTATCTAGGTCAAGAAATATCTTATAGTCTGTCAGTACCGAACTCTTATAATCATTGTATTTATATTATGCAATACATATATGTATATTCGAAACTCAACAATTTAAAATTGAAGCATTTATGTTTTATGTGGTAAAAATATAACTGTACATAAATTCAATCAGAATATTATCTTTGAATTGATCGCGAACTTTTTAAAAAAATATATCGACCTTCATCAACTTTTTAGATTTGCTCTCTTTATCGGTATGAAATCTCATTATCTTAATAGAGTCGAGAATTTATCGCCTTGTCAAAATGAGAATTGGTATAAGATTTCAATCGATATCAACATTACAGAAATATAAAATTAAAGAAATCGATATTTTATTAAAAGACTGAATCAGGTGTAATATTTCTTTCTCTACTTAGGGTTGTAGTTTGCACGTAAAATTCGAGTCTGACATTCGACTGATTCATACTACTGACCCTTCAAAAAGTATATATAGATAAAGAAGCTTTTTCATATCCTTCGCAGGATTCAGGCCAAGGATTTTCCCAAGTCCTGCGCTTTAAAGTTTAATCTATTTAAACACGCACATCCTCACCTACGAAATTCACCCTCATGTTTCACATGCCAAAACTCATTACGAGTTTACCCTGAAATACGTAGATTTTATTAGGAGATATTGATTACGAAACGAAAAAATTTTATTATTAGTGTTCTACATGCAAAAAATAGATTAATATGCATTTATATCCAACAATTCCTATGAAAAGGTATGCAAAGCCATGGTCTTTATTTCTAATACTCAGAAGAAATAATTAATCCGCACCAGAAATATAGTGAAAATTTTGAAATCAATTGTTTTGTTTATTATAATGATTCCCTTCTTTAGAGGCGTGTGATTTTTATGGAACCAATTGAAAAAAGACTCAATTGGTTTCATAAAAAGTTATTAATGACTGTATTGTTGTTGAAAGTTATTAATGAGTATATTATAAATCTATAGATAATTGAAGTTATCAAGGATGGCATTATGTAATACAAAATTCAAGAGTTTCTCAGGGACAATTATTAAACTTGATCTTAAAGTGTTATCCACTCATTTTTATCGCTTGGGATTCACACCACGTTTTCTACAAGTAAATGAACAATTACCAAGTTATTTGACCTGCATATTGCAATTTATGAATTCATATTTATGATTCTAAGAATCTTTCTATCATCTAAGAAATGTCTTTTCTTCTTTCCCTTGGTTTTTTAAATTAAATTTCAAATTGATTTGAAACTTTCTTCTCAATTTAACAGTGTTATTTCCCATATACTGAAATTAAATTCAAGCGTTATCATTCCACCTACGCTGTCTCCGTAATTTAAATTTGCTGAGGGATAAACTCGGGGTCAGGTTCAAGTTGACAAAATTTTGCACACCTTTAATAATTTTTAGCAAAAAAACCAGTTTCTTTAAATAATTCCACATCCTCTCCAATTTCTCCTCTCTTGGCAATTTCTGCCACTCTTTTTGCAATTTGAACAGCTGCAACATTGCGATCATTTTCTTCCTAAATCTTAAATAGATCTGCTTTGAAGGTGTCTGACGTGGGTGGAATTTGTTGATTGGGGGAGTTGAGGGGGAGGGAAAGAGGGAGGGAAGTTTGTGAAAATAGGTGGCAGTGCTGGAAGTGGTTGTTGGCTGTATGTGGAGACTCAGTCTCATTTGTAGCAATTTCCTAGACGGATTAATCGCGCGGTAAAGAAAAGTTATATTTCTACGCGAAAGTGAATTTATGTGAGTTGCAGGCGCTTTTTGATTTTTCATTTCAAGAAGCTCTAGAGCCTAAAGGATTTTTGGAAAGCTTTACGAGAGGATCGTAATAACACTAGGAAGTCAGAGGGAGGAACTTGCGAACTTGCACCCCAACAGATAGCGAAATAGAAAGAAGAAAGCTCTGCTTTACAGAATACGAGGTTGCTATTGATCGAAAATATATAGTTTTATACACGCAATGAAACATTAAATGAATGATGACAGAGTTGTTAGTTAACGAAAACGATTTTCTTATTATAGACTCTTTCAAGTTCTTTTATCGTGTTTATTTAAAGATTTGCCTTATTTATGAATCATAATCTGTCATGTACAAAATCATGTCGTTTTGATCATCAATGGAATATGACATGGAAGATACATATACGAGTGAAGATATAAAAATATTATTTGACATGTTTCGTGACAAATTTGTACAAGACAGTAGGGAGTAGTGCATGAGTTATAGTAAGACATGTTTCATCATCTGAATGTTGTTCCTATTTTTATGGTCATCGTAGAGTACAGCTGCCTTCTTAGCTTAACAATTGTTAGCTGCAAAAATAAACTCAGGGTTTCGTTTAAAATGACAGTAAACATTGGTGACCTTGAAAAAAGAAAATAAGGTTTAACATTCATTTGCAAAGAAATCAGATATAATTATAGAAGTACTTTACTTTCAGGGAAGTTTTATATCCCGCTAAACTTTAAAACATCGTGACGAGCAACAGTAAAAAAACCATCAGTCTTCGTGTCACTCATTCAATTACATACAACCTGTTGCAAGTATCACTTTAAGTTTAAACACATTGAGCATTGAACATTGAACTTATCGATCCGTAAAAACCTCGCTTCTTACAATTTCTTTTTAAATTATTAACTCCTTGAAGGGGTGGAATTGGCCAAGAGTATTTCATAAAAAATTCGTACCAAACCCGCGAGGGGTATCACATTTTCGGGAGGAAAGTGGGAGTGAACCCAGGAGTGAAGATCGATAAAAGACATGCGCTCTGAGGCACAGATTCCTCCTGAATCACACGCATCCGCACAGTTTCTGACCCCCATATTATATACATTGGCGTTCTACATTCAGAATTTACCTCGCCAATCGCGAAGCTTTCTTCTAATCGCGTGTGACGCGGCACCCTTGACGTTTCGTAAACGGAAGTTCACGGCAGTCAAAACAAATCATTGAACTTTGCTGATTCAAGAGTTTGTGCTGCCCTTTCTGCTTCCGATTGCATATACAGTAAGAAAATGTAATTGCCGAAAAATTTTTCAAAATCAACAAATTTCCTCCCTATTGAACGCTTCGCGCTCTATTTCCTCCGCACCTCGAAACAAAGCGATCGATTTTCGCGAGATACTAATATTTTCCTGGTACACTAACCCATTTTCTACTTTATGTGCATGTTAAAATTGAAAATAGGAGTTGGAATATTTATTTTTATGTGTTTTTTAGGTAAATTGGATAGTTTCGTTAATTTCTTGCTATTTGGTGATTTCTTTGCAAAAAGTGAAAAAAAGAGTCTTCTTTTATGATCGCATATATTTTTTTAAAGAAGATGGATTTTTTTATTTGATCCAATCTAGAATTGCTGTCAATATCGATAATTTTTAATAATTGGAAGAGTCTATTTTTTAATAGACTCTTTTTAATAGCAATTTTATTTTCAAACTTTATAGTACAAATTATTATAATTTAAATGTTTTATATACGAAATTTGAATATAATTTTATACTTAAAAATGTAAAGATATAATTATTTATATATATAATGCCTACCAATCATTACATCATTTTTTTGTTTCTTATTAATTAATTAGCACAGTATATGCGCGGTAATAAAAAAATACAGGTTTATTTTTTTCTATCCTGGTGGCACTTATCTTTTGAAAAAATGTAAATGTGAGTTGAAGGTCTGAGTTTTTTCTGTTTAAGGTACACACTATACATTAACTCAATGATGTAATACAGTATTTGTTTTTTTGCAATGATTACGTGAGCCATCTTAAGTCTTGATCATTTGGAGGCGCATTTTGACGTGTTAACCGGCGTTATAACACACATTTGCCACATTCTCTATTTATAGATATGAAATAACGTTGTATAGCTTCCACGTATTTACTTTCCGTATGAGGCCGAAGTCGATTTGACAACTTTATGCCTCGTTTAGTGCAGACTGTGTGCTTTTATCAGAACAACCGTGAAATTTGAGTAAGCGCTTCGCGACACTTGCGAACCCGTGCAGAAAGATGTTATTAAATCCCCAAAATTTGATTTGTTACAGAATTAAAAAAATATAATTTACTCGAGATAAAAATAAGACAATTTTTAAGTAGAAACTTGAATATAAACTTCCAAATGACTGTTTAAAAGCTATTTGTTATTTTTAGATACTGATGAAACTTGTTTTGTATTTTAGAATGTAGAAAACTTATTTCAGTAAGCGTAGTTATTTTTAATGAAGAAAAATATTGTTTCAGAGTGAAAAATGGAAGGTGAAAAAGTAGATCCCGAAGTTAAAGAAAACAATGTAAAAGCAGTTATAAATGAAGTGGCTAATTTGAAAATTGAAGACAACGGCGGAAATACGACACCCGGAAGTCCAGCCGCCGGAAGTGGTTCCTTCCTACCAAGTTTCAAAGCCTTTGCTAAATTTGGAGACACGAAAAGTGATGGAAAACAAATCACCCTAAGTCAGAGTGACAAGTGGATGAAACAGGCAAAAGTAATCGATGGCAAAAAAATTACTACCACCGATACAGGAATTTATTTCAAGAAACAGAAGTACGTTCTTTTAAAAAAGTATCAATCAATAAAAATTTTATATAAAATTCTAAAAGTTAGTCATACTAGATTTATACCATATAATTTCTTTTGGAAGAAATATTATTATTATATCGTATTGATTTATTTTATATCAGGTCAATGAAATTAAACGTGGAGCAATACAAGACCTTCCTGGAAGAACTTGCCAAGGGTAAAAAAGTTGATGTTGCAGAAATTAAAAGCAAGCTTGCCAATTGTGGTCCTCCTGGTGTAACCGGCACAACTGGGGTAGGTCATTTTAGAAATAAATATTTATTACTATGTATGTATATTAATTTTATTGAAGAACTAATTTGAGTTTATTTTTTTTAATCTCCTGAAGACTAGAATTTAAATCTAAAAGGTTTCAGTTTTTTCAATCTAAAAGTTGAAATCTTGAAATTGAAGCAGAAGATAGAATTGTAAGGTTTCAATTTTCGAATTAAAGCTATAGGTATTGAAGTTTTTATCTATACTTAACATATCTTCTATTTTAAAGCATGATGTACTATTACTTATACAATAATATAAGAGTGTTGAGCACAATGTGCGCAGGTCTAAATTACTGCTAAAATTCCAGGCTGGAAAGGCTGCATCGACAGTGGATAGGTTGACAGACGTGAGTAAATACACCGGCTCACACAAACAACGTTTTGATGAAACTGGAAAAGGCAAAGGAATCGCAGGCCGAAAGGACATCGCCGATAATTCTGGATACGTACAAGGGTATCAAAATAAGGACACCCACAAGGCGCATTAACCTTTAATGTCTTAAAATCTTGGCACCACAATTTTCACTGTCCATCAGTGCTTTGAGAAAAGCTTCTTCGGTCAAGAGAGGCGAACTCCATCCATCGAAAATTCGACCTTCGAGATCTAATGCTTCCCCATAACTTCATTTTGCAATTGATTAATCTACATTATGCATGATTATTTCATTAATCAGCAGTTCCAATGAGATTTTCTTGAAAGTATATTGGAAATTTATTCCTGAAAAACAAATTCAAACTCAGAAAAAAAAAAGAATAAAGAAGGTCCTGCGATTTTATGAAATTTCGAATCATCTGGCCAAGCAGAATATTTGTAGCTTTTTTAAGACTTTTTTTTTTACAAAACCCTGCAATTCTCGAAGGACTCGATTATTGAAAATACCATGGATCAAAGACAAGAGTCATTGCCATATCGTGGGAGGAAGAAAAAAACAGGAAGTGAAAGAAAAATGAGAAAGAATGGACCAATTGATTTGGTGGATTTCTTCGATATCAGGTCACATTATCGCGATAGCAAAATTCTACAGTTCTTCTATCCCTAGTGCATCAGATTTTTGAACTTGATATTTTTACGTGATTGTAACAATATTTCAGACTCGATTTGCAGTCCTCGATTCGCATTCCCGACTCTTAGGGATAGAGAACTAAATTCGAGAAGCGTATTTCGATAAAGTGTACTTAAGATATTCCCAACGCTGATCCCAGCGAAAACAGGATAATTATACTTCACGTTTCGTATCCTTTACTTCTTTGTATAAATAGAATTTATTATAATAAATGTATTAGAGCCTACAAGAAATACTTAAATTTCTGAATAAAAAAAGGAAAGATTCGTTTATTTAACACCATTGGGGAATAAATAACATTGCGAGTTTTAAACTTGAGCTTCCAGTGTACTAGAAATTCAAATAGGAACTTCTGAATCAAGTGTATAAAGAAAGAACTCAATTTCTCAATAAAAAAAAGTTTCGTTTATTTGACACCATTTGGGAGCCAATAACATTTCGTATACCTCGATTACAGATCAATTATTACTGGAGATTTCTTTGAGGCTTTAATTAAAGACCTCATTTTTTAATTAAATAATAAGCTCCATGATTAAAAATAGAGCTACAGTACTTCGATTCTAAAAAATAGTGACGATTGGATGTCTTCATGGCAAGTTGATTAAGAAATTCTAGAATGTCTTAACAATACATTCCTCTTAAATTTAGAAATTTAAATAGTCAATAAATAAAGAATGCAGCACAATTGTCTGCAACACTAAACAAACTTCGAAAAATTTGTAAAATATCTAAAAGATTCGAAATTCTCGAAAATACTGCACAATAGGATTAAATAATTTCAACTTAACAACGACGGTAAAGCCACTCTCAACCTATATACTATATAATACACGAATAGTCACAAATATATTAACAAAACTCTACATTCGATTCAAGATCGAATTAAAATTCGAATGAAAGGTTTTCAAAAAAAAGATACTGGAATAGGCATGCGAATCTATTGGTATACGCTAGAAGCCAAATTAAATATTAATTTTATGTTTCATTTTCTCTTTTGTTTTAGAAATCACCAATTTTATCGTTCGGTGTAGTTCGTGTATTTCTCGCTGATTCTCAAACCAGTGAGTCGATCAGCAGGGATTCGAGTTTCTTAATTCTAAGTCTCGCGTGGAAAATCGCGGAATATCTAGGGAATACATTTACAATTCTGTAAGCGTGTCGGCTGAGGCACGAAGACGACATCTCGAACCGCCTTCGTATTCTTTACTGGTCCCAATTCCTGAGCCTTCAAGACATGAAATGATCTCATCTCTCAGGGTGGTCAGAACTCTTCGATCTTGACGATTATGGAGAGGGATGATGTGAAGAGCTTCTTGAGCATCAGCTAAAGCTTCGTCGATGAGACCCACGTCGAGTCTGGCTTTGGATCTGGCGTAATAAGCTTCATAGGAAGTTGGCCTAGTTTTTAGAGCTTCATCAGCCAACTCTATTGCCTCCTGATATTCCTGGAATAAAACAAAAGTATTCAGAATCATTCAAAATGTCGAACTTTAGGTAGGTTATTAAATTAAATTTAATTAAATTTACTTACATTCATCTTGCGCTTGCACCTGCTGAGATTGAGCAAGAAATTCAGTCTAAGTTGAGCAAAGGTTTGAAGATGCAGCAATAATTGACTGTGTTCCTGAAGCTGATGATCTTGAATTTGTTCAGGAGGTTCTGGGAATTTTCTCAATGCATAAGCATAACGATGAGAAGCTTCTTTTAGTCTTCCCTTTCTATACAAAACATTCCCATCTTCCAGGAGTTTGTTCAATAAAATAAGAAGAACATCTGGTTTGCCAGCTGCCATGGCCCAGGTCGCTGGACCAAGTTTGGCTCCTCTTCGAAGGAAACACTGAACTACCAGGACATTTCGACATCCTATTGCTCTATCTAAGGGCCTCATACCGTGGATATCAACATGTTCAACTGCTGCGCCTTTTTCGAGCAAGAACTGCACGAGTTTTGGATTACCCTGAAAGATCATTCTTTTTTTATTTTTTAATGAAAATACATTGTATTTAAAATAACAACTGTATCACATTATAGATTAGAGTGGCAGTAGATATTAGAAAATCTACCTGAAATGCGGCCAAATCCAAAGGAGTTCTTCCCGTTTTATCACTCGTATTAATTTCAGCTCCTCGTTCGATAAGATGCTGGACAGCAGGCAGTCTTCCTCTAACACAAGCCCATCCCAAAGCAGTCAATCCTTCTTTGTCAGTTGCCTCTAGCACTGATCCTTTATCCAAAAACAGTTCAATTAAATTTGTATGACCTTCACCAGCTGCGATCATCAAGGAAGTTCGACCTACTGGGTCCTTTTGAACTAAAAGTGGAATGATCTCATCTGTTATTTGATCATTCACTCTCACAGTTCCTGTAACAAAGGTAAAAAAAAGTGAATTAAAATTTCCAATCATGAGCTATAAATTTAAAGAAGAAATTATAAAAGTGAATAAATGGCCAACCTTGGAGGATTCTCTCTGCAGTGCCCCAGTGACCATCCCTCGCAGCGAGCATTAAAGGCGAAAGTCCTTTAGCATTAACAGCCAGAGGACTCGCTCCACGACCCAAAAGAGCTGCGACAGTTGCTGTTGAGCCATTAGATGCAGCAATTGTTAAAGCAGTTTCTCCAATTAAGGTATCTGGTTGATCAACAGTAACTTCTGCCATGTCTAATATGTACTCGACAATCGATTCATGACCTTGAGCTGCTGCAGCAACAACAGCCTGTTGGGCAGCTTCCTCTAATCCAACTTCCGGAAGTGTAATTTCAGTCTCATTCTCTCTAGGAATCATCCAATCGCAGGCAAGAAGGTAACCAACGACGGATAATCTACCATGTCTTGCTGCATGAACTAAAGAACATTGTCCCGCCATGTCTGGATGGCCCAATGATGCACCAGCAGCAGCGAGTCTAAAACAAAAGTTCAGTTATTAGATTTATTATCGGACATCTTTTATTTAATAACATCTGAGGCTCAGGATTTCTATGTTTGTAAATTAAACTTGTTGTTCTAAAACTTGATCATAATTTACCTTCTAACAACATCGCAGTGGCCACGAGCAGACGCTAGTGAAAGAGCTGTGCAACCTTGACTGTTAGTCAACTCAACATCAGCTCCAAACTCCAACAAAAGGGAAACCATCTCTACCGAACCTTCATGAGCATACATGCAAAGAGCGGGGGCGTTTCCAAGATATTCAGTTACAAAATTTGGAGAAGCTCCTGCCAGCAGAAGCAATCTTGAAACCTTTACATTTGGGCTGTAGATGTTTCGAAGAGTGCAGAGTGCTGATGAAACACATTCGGATGATGAAGCCAACCATGAAGCCTGCAAACAAAAATATATTGGTTAGTTCATTGACACTGGACTGTAGAACCGGCAATAGAAAAAGGAAGGTACAATTTTGATTTAAGGTTGGAAGATTGAAAGATTCTAACCTGAAGATCTCGGGAAGGCCAACAAGGTGTAACGCCTCTATATACATGAGCTTTCAAAATATGATGACCAAGTTCCAAAGCTCTTTCACCATCAAGTGGAGCTTGAAGTCTCGATAATCTAAAAGCTATTGCTGCATGACCAAGTCTCAAATCACAGAGGAATTTTGTAGACTCGCCTTCATCTCTTCTCATTAGCCATTCCCTGAACGATGGGTGGAAGAACATATAGGTATTGTCTAAACGTTTCACGAGAAAACCGGAGAGCATCTGAAAATTGATGTTTAAATTTATTTAATTTGACGATAAGAATAAAAATTAAGGGAATAGAGGGGAAACTGATTGAATTTCAATAAGGGATGATAAATTTTCTTATAAGAAGCTGATTCCCTACTTACATATCCTTTAAGAAAAGAGAGCAAGAATCAGAGAATTGTGGTTGTTAGAAAAATGTTTTCTCTTAAAAATATGTTTAATCATGTGCTCAATTTTTCCCTTAACTGACCTTGAATCTCTGCATGAAGTCTTCCCAAGAAACGAAGCAATCCATGTTCAGGGCATTGACTGAATAATAAATTTCTGGGAGAGTTAGTGGATACAAGGCAGCTAGACAAACTCCAAGAAGTGGTTGCACTTTGTCAAACGAAGCTGAGGTTGGAAACCTCAGGTTGAAGTGCAAAAGGTAGATTTGAGCGAGAGAAACTGGCAAAACCTGTAACAAGATCCAAGAATATTTTTCTAAATACTAATTTTACTAATTTCTAATTTTTCTATTTTATATTCTAATCAGTTCAAACATACTAATTTATGAGTGATCAAATATTTTATCAATCTTTTAAAATGAAATGTAAACAAACCTTGTAGCTCGCAGATTTAGCAACCAAGTGTCCACTCTCGATGAGATCCAGGCTCAGTTTCACAAAAAGGAAGCAACCCTTGGCGAGATTTAATAAATGAGAAACAAATCGGGTTTGATTCGCACTATTAGAAGATTCAGCTTTGCCATTTACAGAAGCTGTGACGTTAGTTTGAATAGCTGGACTTCGAGAAAGTCGATAGCTGATGTATTCTGAGAGATCTTTAGTTATGCTGATTCCTGTGGGGTCGTTTGTACTTTTGTCGAGACAAACTTTAGTGTAGGGAAATTGTTTGGTACACTCTTGAAGCTGTGTTCGAACTGTGCAGACAATTTTTAACCAACTGGGAAAATTTGGAGTGTGTCTGGTCAAGAAAGAAGCGATTGTGTCTCCTCTATCTGGCCTGTGGTATTCTGCTTCGCAAACTGCATCGATTAGTATTACCTAAAATCAGAGTGATTAATTAAAGTTCGAGTTTTAATCGTGAGATTCAAGTCTTGGGATATTGAATCTTCAAGTTTAAAGTAGAAATGGGAAGATTTAGTTTTAACATCTGAGAGCAAGAAATTTGAATCTATAAGATTAAATCTTTATATTTGAATACAAAGGGAGAGATCTTCAAGATTAAATCTGGAAGACTTTGTCACCTAGATTAAATCTTGAATTTTCAATCAAGTTCAATATTTAGAATGCAAATCAAGATTCTATGTATAGTTATAAATTTCTGAGTCTTAATTCTGATATTTCAGTTTCAATCTAAAAATTCCCTCTAGTTTTAATCTAAAAAATTGAATCCACTTTTAATCTAGAATCTAGAAGTCTTCAAGTTCAAATCAACCCGGAATTCAAATCAGAATAGAATAAAAATTATGACACCACTAACCATGTTTATTTCCGGCAACCTCCCAGTTCTTCTGAGACTCAAAAGGGGTTCGATTATTCCTCTTGATAAGGCGAGATCTGGATCGACTGTACACTCTCTCAGTGAAAGGGATCCTTGCAGATGAGGCTCTGATAAAAGGTACTCTCTGTAAGATGCAAGTTGTGGAGCCTGACAGAGTTGTGCAGCCAAAGAATGAATCAAGTCAGGTACCAGACAGGTGCAATTATTATCAGCTTGACAGAAGTGGTAAGCCACGACGTGAGAAGCCAGGTCACGAATCTGCAACGTAATCGATTAATCATATATTTATAGTCTCCTTCCATGAGCAAAAAATGAAGAACTGAAAGTAAAAGTAACCTACCCTTTCATTTGTAGTCTTAACACTTGACTGAGAGTTTGGAGAACTAGTCTCACTTTTTTCTTCTTCAAGCTTCTGAGTTTCTTTTTGGTCCCTTCGACGACCAAAGCAACTATATTCAACGAGTTGAAGAATTAGGGCAGTCTTTCCTGTTCCGGGGGATCCCGATATTAAAACTCCTGGACTGGATCCATTGATGACTGTTTCCAATTCTTGAAGCAGCCAAAGACGACCAGTGAAGAGGGGGTCAGTTTCTAAAAGAGGTACTTCAAAAAAGAGAGGCTTCAGGGTCAACTGTACTGTGTGATGCAGAAAACGCACTGGAAATAGAAGAGACATTTTTATTCATAATTAAAAAATAATTTCAATTCACCAGGTTAACAATTAGTCTTCAAATTGTAATCTGAGGTGCTTACTTTTTGAATCAATCGAGCCTTTGACAGTTCCAGCTCTCGCAGATCTTCTCACACAAGTTCTCCTATTTTTAAACAAAGTTTGTCCAAGTTCATCAATCTGACCAGGTTGGGAGGTCGTAACGGAATGTCTTCTCGAGGTGACAGGACTGGCACTACCATTCGACAATCCAGAAACAGAAACAGACATGGACATTGACATAGAAGTGGAAGCAGAGGCTGAAGTTGATATCGAAGCCAAACTTCCAGCACTATCACAGTCTTTAGATTTTCCTTTTCCCTTAACTTTTCCCTTCGACTTTAAAGGACTTCTCAGAGCTGCGACTGCTTCTGCCTCACTGGATGTTCCAGTCAGTGTCGAGACAGGACTAGTATTTGTCGAGGGATGTGTTTGAGTCTCAAAGCTCGTGAGGCTGCTGAAAGAAGCTGCAGAACTATCGTGACCTTGAAGACTGTTTAGATGAGGCAATCTTAGTTTAGTTGGAAGTCGAGTTTGACCTGGAAGATCAGTCACATCGACACTCGAAACTCCACCATGTCTTCCATTTCCTAGAAGAAGTCCTAATCTCATATAGAGGTCTGACTGGGAAGATTTTTTTGTCTTCGACGTCAGGGGTTTGACACAACCACCTTCGTCATCTGAAAAAAGAGATTTTTAAATTAGTTTAGTTATTATATTAATTATAATTATTAATTTTTAATAGTAATGTGCAAAATCTCTTTAAACTTAAAGAACTGGAGTTAAGTAGACTAAATTTTAGCTTAACTTAGACAAAGTTTAAGTTAAGGCACATTTTTGCACATTACTATGTTTTAATTTTTAAATTGTTAACAGGCAAATTACAATTTGGAAAAACTCAAAACAACACAGAAATCTAGTGCAAAACTGCAAGTGCTCAATAGTGATTTTTATTTTCCCTTTAGAGGAAACACATTATTTTAAAAATAGCCTACTTAAAATTTTTTAAATTCTGGAAATAAAAAATACTGGAAATAAAAATAACAAAAATAATTTTGTTAGTAAACTCTTCAATGGCTTACAAATTACTATCGGTGCTTTCATTGTTAGACCTATCATTAAATATGTGTGAATTGTAAAACATGCTCTATAAGATGGGATGAAATTTGTATAAATTTTTAAAATAATCATTTGCTATTTAAACATTTAGAAATTTCAAATTATCATTCAAAAACTAAATTATTAAGCCAAAACACACAGCGTTACAAAATCTACTGTTTCACACTTGACTCTAATTAATTTCCTGCCTGGGACTTTGTTGATCGAATCGACAAGTTGATTTAATCCATCACTAGCAGTTCCCTGACTACTGCTCCACAGGGTTTTGATTTTTCCGAGAACAAATCCTGTCCACCGTGACTTTCCTTCCCAGGAAGTCGTCATCCATGCTAAATTTTAATTTAGTGTTCAATTATGTATTCAATTTAAAAAAAATTTAAACACCAACAGTATCAAAAATGTCTTAATTTCTATTGCTCGAAATACAAAAGATTAGGTCGCCTTATTTTGTGCCCTCTCATAATTTACTTGACCAATTTACTTCCCAGGAAAAGGTTTTAATATTAGTTTTAATATTATTAAGCAAACTTTGAGCATGTTTTCTTATTCTGAACTTTGAGAAATTTCTTTTCAATTTTAAAATTCTGCTAACAGATATGAATTCCCCTTTTCCTTCATTACTGCGTAATATTTCCGTATTTACGTTTGACTAGTTAGCAAATGTCCGGCGTCGCGTGATTCTTAATGGAAATTGAAATGTCTATTTGCCGAGGCAAATGGAGTTCGAATAACATTTCATAATACTGCTATCGTTGGAATGTCTTACCTGATAACGCTGATGGGTTGTCATTTGCACTTTGCTCCGAAGATATTGGGTCTCGTCTTCCGGGTCTTTGAGAAGCAAAGGGACTTTTTAGGGCCTTCGAGTTCAGGAAAAATCGTTTCCTTTGAACTGGAGGCGTTGGGCAACCTGTGATTAAATTAGTAAATTATGAAAATCATTTTATTGCAATACATAATACCTGTTTTCGAATAATATTGACGGAAAAAACTCACTCTGAGCCATTGGTTGAACTTTGTGTCGTGAGGATGAAGACTCTGGAAGAACTGGAGGTTTGGATTTCAAACCCTTCCCCATTGCTGAAGTGGAATTAATTTCGTTCCCATCACGCTGCTGAAAGCACACATTTTAATTAGAAATTAAAGGACTCGTTCTCATTAAAACTCGTTAATATTTTAATTAATTAGTCCTGCGATTATACAAAATTTCTAAATTCTAGATAATCCCGCAGCGATTTTCAGACTTTTTATTAACCCTTTCTCGCGCAACAATGTTGGTTGATTATTGCAGTAAATTTATGGGTTTCTGAAGTAGGTTTATTGTTTTTTTTTTTTTTTTTTTTTATTGTTAAGGTGAAAGGAATTTCAGTTGGGAGGAGCCTCTATATCGTGAACTCAAATCATTTAGTGTCTAGACTGTTTTTAAAAAAAGGTCATAAATCTATGAATCAGTAAGCAGCATGATCTTCCTGATCTGGATTGAATGTTGCAAATATACGCCTTTGTCAAGGGAGTAAAATCAAAGAGTGGGTGGCTAAACGTCAAGTTCCAAGAGCCAGAACATGTAGGAGTGGTTCTCTCTCTTGTGTGGGTTCAGGTATATGTGTCACCATCTTCCCTTGGTATTTCCAATTGTACTTCCATAAGGGCTCTTCATAACTCATATTAGACCCATTTATCAAAGACAATAGAAAAAATAATAATACCCTTTCTACTGCCTCTAACATTACTTCTTTAACTAATCGTGCTACTCTCATTTTATTGCCTATTCATTCATACCTTCGTGAGACAACTTTCCCCATTATCTAGCACATAGTTATTTGAAAATTATGAAATTTATAAACTACAAGAACGAACGCGCGCTTTGCGCGCGCATTTACGTTCTTTTTCAATATTGTATAATTTATTATATTTTATTTCTCTAATCTCTTAAAATCTATGTTAAACTTCGTGAAAATCTCTAAAAATTCCAAAAAACCTTTGAAAACCTGTGAAATCGCTTAAAATTCATGAAAATCTCTTAAAATTTCCAGAAACTTCTTGAAATTCTTTAAAATTTTACGATACATTATCTCCCATGAAATCTTTAAAAATTCCACAAAATTCCCTTAAAATTCCTAGATTTTCAATGTATTTCGAGTTTAGACTCGTGACAAAATGATTATTAACGAAACAAAATTCAAAATTTCAAATTCAATTCACGCGGAATTTACGATTCGGCAAGTATCGATTGTCGAAAATCACTATCGATATTTACATGACGACGAAGACGAATTAGGAGGGAGTGCGGAATAGGCGTTACGATATTTCGACTTCGACTCAATCATCTTTTTAGAATAGATTCATGAAACTTCAGTCGTAAAAACATTAAAAATAGTAAAAGCATTAGTCTAAAGTTTAAACAGTGTTAAAAGGTTTTACAGCTGCAAGTAGCGCTGACAGATTTTTAGAAGTTGATGCCTAAGTAATGAGGAAACTTGATTTATGAGAGATTTGATTTACTGAATGGGGAGTATGTATATATTGGTAACATTTTTTTGACTTCTGCTTTTAACTTCAAATTATCCAACTTTAAAAGCTTTATAGGTTTCATATCTTCAACTTGATACGTTAAAAATTTTTAAATAGATTTTAAGTACATTTATATGAGCTGTAGTGTATTATGAAATGATTATGGAAGGGAAATTTCTTACATGAGCAGAGCGTGGTAGAATGTGTGGCCTGGTGATAACCCTGGTGCGAGGTCTTGGACTGCTGCATGAAGAATTTACAGCTGAAGAGTCGTCGATCCAGTCCTCGGATGGACTCTGCATAGACAAGGGCCCCGAGGAGCAAAACCTTCCATCGCGAAAAGGGCCCTCGAGGCCGTCTTCCTCGTTAAAAAGATACCCAGTTTCTCTTAAGCAAAGAGGGCAAACTTCACTCCGAAATAAACAGGAATAGCATCTCTCGTGTCCACAGGAATCTATCAGACGTCTTTTTTTACCCTTATCAAATGGCATTTCACATGAGGGACACATTGAACCATTCAGCACTGTCGATGATTCCACCAGTGCTCGAATCTGGGCCAAATCTGCAAAAAAAATTGAAATGCCACATAAATAAGAATTCGTTAAGACCAATCAATATCTGAATTTTCTATATCTTCAAACTCTTAGCCCAGTTTGCTTTGAATTATTTTATCTTGAGTTGAAAGAAATCTTTCCTAGACGATAAAACAAAAATCCAGACGCCCTAATAAAAAAATCTATTAATAAGCAGAGGTCTTCTGTTTTGATTCTAGAATAAATCTCTGAATATCAATTGCATGACTTACTTTTATTGAAAACTAAATTCATTTACCAAAAATAATTTTTAAGGATAAAAAGTTAATAATATGGAAATAAATAATTTAAGTTTTACGATGAAATAAGATGAATTTTTAATTCGTAAGGAGACAAATCAATTTTGAGTAATTGCTCAATCTTCGTGAAAAAATCGAAACACGTAGAAGATGTAATTTATGAAGTACAAAAGTTCGCAACATGAATGCAATGGAGAGACATTTGTCATTGGCATTGATCCGATTTTCGAATTGAATTTATATATCGTTTCAATCCGACATAAATGACAAGGCACAAGCTTTTTCGATTAATAATGAATCGATGACAATTTGATAAGAAATAACATTGAATGAATGAACGATGAAGAACTGAAGAGATGAGCTAGGAAGAAGGTGCCATCTCTTCGATCGATAAATCGATCCTAGAAAGTCGAGGTCAATAAAGGTCGACCTTTTCCTCGCGTTAGAACGTGCATGAAGATTAGTTGAATCGGCTATTAATAATTCACAAGATAATTTATTGCTAAATCCAGCAATAATATTGTCAACCAAGAAATAAATGCGATAAGATGCTATTAAATCGATTGCAATATAATCCATGTTTCATTACCATTCTTCAAAGGTCATGTACCATTTTGATTTCAATGCCTTCTGGATATTTTCATCAAGATTGAGAGAACAGCTTAAATTGCACAACTTTTCTCAAACTTATCAACAAAAATATGAATTAAAGTGACAATAATGATTTTTAACCCAAACAACAATTTTGATCGACCTTATTGACTTGATAAGTCCATATCAAGCAGGTGCAGCTGTACTCGGGTTACCGTAAGCTGCTGGGTCAACGTTCTCAACTGATACTCTGATAGTTTCTGCCTTTTTACTGCCGGACGCAAGAAAAAAGACTTTTTTCTCTCTTTATAGCAGTTTTTCCTTCCTTTGTGTACTTATCTCTGATGAGATAACAGCCATCAACAATCATCTCTTATTTTTTGTTCTTCTTTTCTTAAGAAAGTGTATAACTAACACTTTTATCCTCCCTTGAATCTTTAAAATTTTTCAAACTTAAATTCGTTTTTTCACTCAAATGTGTATTACGAATTCTGAAGTAAACCGAGTGACTTGTAGAGATGACATCAAATTAAGAGGTTCATATTAAAAATAATTATCACTTCAAGCCATGAATAAGGAAAAAAAATTTCAGAAGGACAACGAGAATGAATGGCGATGAAAAGAGTGAGAGTTCACAGCCTTCAGCTGTGAACATTTAAGCAATACAGTGTAATTTGTGCGTGGCAATGAAAATTTTTATTTCAATATATACCCACATAAAAATAAAAAAAGCATCAAGGTCAAAAAACTATTGGAATCATAAGCCTTTCTTCAGAAATCTTTCACAGTTCTTAATTGATTTTTTCCGAATCTTGTCTAGATTCTTGATACATATTTCAAAATTTTTTCATTCATTTATGTAGCTTATTTATGACTTGTACAGGGATTCGTTTCATGGAAGGAAAATTGATAAAATGTAATTGCTAATGAAAATGGTAAATGGAACGTGTTTTGTATAGATGCAGGAAGGATTAGAGTGATAAATTTAATTAACTTGATTGGAGTTGAACAAAAGAGGAAATCAGAAAAGGGTAAATTGGAAAGGTGGAGAACGGAAACTCTAAGACAGGTGGTTCTTCGACTAGGTTCTAGTCTTATGGACTTTAATCCTGTATGCACTTGGTCGTGCTTGCTGGCTCTGCAAGTGCACAGTATTTTATTGCCTGGCAGCAGAACCTCGATGCCGATTTAACGAGGCTTTACGACCTGGATCGAAGCGTCTGGGAATAGAACTTCTATACCTCAGAGATCGTTCAAGTTTCTTTTTTCAATTCTTCGAACCGAACTCTACTCCATTACCCTCTCATTATCCCCCATTTCAACCTCCATTTTTCAATACAAAATACACAGATGTAAAAACTTATTCACATTAGGAAAAGTTTTTATAATACTAGCATATCAACACGCGCGCTACGCGCACGATTATTTATTTAATTTCTTGCAACTTCAAAAGTAATTAAAAAATCAATGAAATTTTGCTGATTCAAATTTAAAGAGTAGGTTTGAAACAACAATGTATCCGAAATTTTAGGGACATTTCGTTACATCACGTTTTTTAGAGAGGTATTTCAAGAGGTTTCTAGGAATTTTAATGAATTTTGACCATTTTTAAGTGATTTTTACGAAGTTCTAAAGATTTTTAGGATTTTAAAAAGATTTCAGAGAATTTTAAGGTATTTCAGGATATTTCGCGGAATTTTAACGGAATTCATGGAATTTCAAAAAAGTTTTTAAAGATAAAGAATTTTAAGGGATTTTAAATGTTTTGAAATTTTGACGAATATTGAGAGGTTTCTAAGAACTTTAAGAGATTCCAACGAATGTTAAGCGATTTCGAAGATTTTCGTAAAATTTTAAGTGATTTGAAAAGGTTTCTGAGTGTTTTAAGAGATTTTAAGGGATTTTAAATCCTGTTGTGAAGTTTCGAGGAATTTTAAGAGATTTCAAATGGTTTCAGAGAATTTTAAGGGACTTTAAGGAATTTTAAAGAATTTTATGAAATTTTATGAGATTTTGTGAGATTGTTCTAATGATTAAAAGGTTTTGTAGAATTTTTAAGGATTTCATGGAATTTGATAAGATTTCTAAAGATTTTAAGAGATTTTAAATGTTAAGAAATTCCAAGACGTTTTTAAGAATTTATAAAGCTTTCTACGATTTTTAACTTGGATTTTAAGACATTTATGATTTTATTCGTTTTTGTGAATTTTTAAGGGATTTCAAGAGGTTTTTCGGAGTTGTAAGAAATCTTAACGAATTTTAAGGTATTTCGAAGGTTTTCCTGAATTTTTTTTACGCCATTAGTTTGTTTTTCTTCTTTCAACTTTAAGTCATTCAAAAGCCAATCAGGTTTGCAACAACAATGTATGCGAGATTTTCGAGACATTTCGTGACACCACTTTTTTAAGATAAAATATTTTTATAATATATATTTTTATATATATTTGTACCGAAACATCCAGCTCGTACGAAAATTCCGGTTTACGTAGCCACGGGCCTTTTTTAAATTGACATTCATCTTTTAAATGACTGAAAAGTGTTAAAAAGAGTGTATTTTTATTTTTTGTTGAAAAAAGTGCGCAAAGACGATTTTGTCGTTTTGTCTGGCAAAGTGGTAGCCAATTGGAAATCGTTTCTTTTCGGCGAGTCACGCGTAATAATCGTTATTTGGAGCTTGGTCAGGGAGAGAAAGTACCCTGCAAAGCAGGGTCTTCGCCTACGGCTCTTGTATATATTTAAATCGGTATCTCCAGCTTGTAGTACCAGAGCCGATCTGAGATACGATCACCTGAGTACGTAATGTTAGTGCAAGTGTACGTACGTATATCACGATCCATTCTTAGAACCAACTTCTCTTACAAAAACGATACTTCCCTTCTTCATTATATTTCAATATTCCATTTACAATCAATGAAAGATTATATTATAATTTCAGAAATAAAATTATATAATTTTCAAATCAGTGATAAGGATTCATGTAATTGCTTATTGAATGGAAAGAAACAGATTTTAAGTATTAATCAAATTATGAGACTGATAAATCTATAAATAGCTATTAAAATATGTACTACTTTCATTATACTCTAAATTTTCAAATGTTTTGTTAAGGAATATATTATCATATTTTTCTAGCGATAATTAGAAAATTATACAAAATTCGCTGTTCGTTTGCAGTAAAAAGTAAATAAATCTTGATAAATATATATAATTTTTAAAGGAAGTAAATCATTTTTGCTCAATACTTTTCTGTTTCCCACGATTTGCTTCAAAGTACGTGAGGCAGCGTGCGAAAAGACCATAGGACTTACAGGCTGAGCGATTCTTCAAGTTTAATAGCCGATGAAACGTTGAACAGGTGGTGGGTATTATTGCCCAGTTTGAGTCGAAGAATTGAAGAATATAAGACTAATGCACTATGAGAGCGAGGACGCCCACTTCTTTTCAATAGGAAAACCGAAACGCAAAATTTACCTGGTACCTGGTGGTGTGTGCCCCTGAAGAATGTAACATAGAATAAAAAGATGGAACATTTACAACCCTCGCAACCAAACAACAAACACCCCAGCAAGCAAGTTTTAGAATTTTAGATGTACATTTAACATTTACAACTTTCATTGACATGTCTAGGTAGCTTCTCAGGCTTTGTATGTATCTTCGTCTTTCTTAAATCTAAATTTTAAAATCTTTTCTAAAATCTTTGTAGTCCATGAAACGTGCTAAACTGTGTGAGTTTAAGAGTAGTATATTTGAGTTTGAGAATTGGTGGGTCATGCACTGACCAGTCCAACGAGTCGAAATACTCGAGATAGGAGATCCATTCTTAGAAAACCTGCCAACTTAATGACTCTTCCTTTTTTTTTTTTTTATTGTATTAGTCGGATCTATTGTATCTATGGGAAAAATGTAGCTACTTAAAGGGATTGTATTTTATATTCTAAATTCCATAAAAATGATATTTTTAATGTGATTTTTTTAGAAAATGTATTAATGTATATAATTTATAAAAAATAATTGATATTAATTGAAACTATAACTATTGATATCCTTTTAAAACTCTTTTTAAAAGCCTGTCATCTTTTCACATTAGCTTTCTCAACTGCATGTTTATGCACCTTTAAGTTTTAATTTTCAGTTTTTAAATACCTGGAGAAAAGGTCACAGAAGCAGCGCCGAATCACACAGTTACACATTTTTTCGGTGTTAATTGTCCAATAACAATTATCCTTAATTCAGCCATAATTCTCCGGGAGTAATTATTTTTTTTGCAGCTCCCGGGAAAGTAGTATGCAAATTTGTTTTGCTTGTACTGAAATGTATATTATACGACGGATATAAAATACATATAACATCCCGAGTTTAACTTTTTCACTTGAAGAACGACGTAAAATCAACTAAAAGACTAACTTTGCATCTTTTATGCCAAGTGACTACAGGTGTTCGACTTTCGCAACCTTGCAATTGGGAACTGCAGGTCACTAAAGATCATTATGAAATACGTAAGAGTTCTCGTGTTTTTTCCTTTTTGCCTTTCGAAAAATGCAGCAGGAAATTGTGAAATTTAATTAATTAGTTTTACAATCTTGCATTTAGATATTTCAAATGTATGTATATTATTATTATTCTTGTATAAAAGATTTCCATCGTTTCTAAACATCTTTCCCCTTCCTCTGCATGCTCAAGATGATAGCAGTGCTCTGATTATCTGAGGACCTTATCGTTTTCATGCTGGTTTTATCTCTTAGAAACCAGCAGGTAAGCTTTTGTTAATGCTACGTGTGAAATGTGAAGACCGTGCACCTAACGGAAATTAAATTAATGGACCTTCTACGAGATTAGTTTCATAATTCAATGCAAATTACCTGCATCTTATTTCAAATTTAACATTTATTAAATCTAGATCTGCGATTACATTCATACTTTTTTACATATAATTTTTAATAAGCTTTCTTTCACTTCCTCCTTTAAAATACATATATAAGAGAGATCTTTTCAAAAAAAAAAAAAGGTTCTCAAGAGAATTAACTGTAGCTAATTTTAAATTGATACCAATACTCGAGAATTTTTATATTAGTCACTGTAACTAATTTAAAGATTCGGACGACTAAGCAATTGTTACAAGGTTCGGGCCTTTAAATTCGAAGAATTGATGCGGATGAATGAATAACGTTCAATATGAGTTGAAAGTCACTTTCCCCCATTTTTCAAAGCGAATCTTCAATATTTTTGTGCTTATCTTCTACTCATTTCTTAACATTTATAATTCAAATAAATGGAGCACTTTTCTGTTATTATTAAAATATTAGATATATATATATAGCGGTGTAAGTTGTAAAGCGGATGTAAACTTTAATAGGAGGAAGCATTCTCAGGCGTTTCGTAACGCTTTTACTATCATCGTGTCAGTCTGATGGTCCGAAAATGAGTTCTTACCTTTCTCACCGTTTATATCCATCTCATCTCATTAGTTCCCATGTAATAGGATCGAGAGAACGTTTCGGTGTAATAACCGTCAAAGATAAAGAAATACGAGTTTCAAATCCCACCCCTCGCCTCAATTTGGACACTTGTTTACCTCCAAAGTCACCACAAAGCCAGATTTTCCGTCCAGTTGGTAATTATATAGTGAATTATTATATCTATTATGTACCCTAATTGCAATAAACCTCAAATTCAAAAGTTTCATCATTTATTGCGCATGAGACTCTCACAGAAAAAAATTACACATGTTTCGATTATCGACTTTTATTCGCAATTTACTGACTGAAATTATATATATATTTTTCAATTAAGAGAAATTTCAACACTCGTTACTGCAACTGCAAGTAATTGCAATTGTTACTTTTTTAAATGTAGTTTATAATATTTTGAATAACATTACATTTTTTTAAACATGTGACATTTGACATGTTCATTTGGAACATTTGTATTTTGATAGACAAATGTTAGACAATTTAAAATTGTTGAAATGCGTAAATTAAGTTGTATGTAAAAATGAATGTAGTTAATTAAATACGAAAGGGGGGGGGGGAATGACACGGGGCGTGTTGGAATCTTTCAAAGGTGCAACAAGTAGTGAACAACATTGTGTAACGTGCACCTGGCAACTCATTTAGGTAACGACGTGTTCTACAGAGACTTGCCATTAAATCAAAAGTAACGATTAAAAAGCGTATGGATTGTATAGGGATATACGTTGATATGAAATCATGCGAGAATAGTCTTGTAGTCAAGTGATCTGTCTGGTCATTCATGCGTTATATGTAAAACCAGCAGAAATAATCTCAGAGCAATAGAACCTCGAAATCGATACGCATATAAATATATAAATATATATATGTATATATAAAGCACTTCAAATCGGCAAAAAAAATCACTTTCACATCGCGTTAGATTTCACGCTTTGTTACAAGCTTTGTTGTCAGAATTAGAAATATAAATTAGAACGTTTTATGTACAATAAAAGTAAAATGGTACATAAATCGTCTTATCGAGTGAATAGCGGGAACGTTTGGTCAATCACGATTTCATTTAATCCGCGGTTAAATCTCATTGTTAGGAAGACTCTGAAATGCTCGATGACTTCTCATTGTTTCTAGCTCTAGCCAATAACCGATGCATTTACCGTTTGTTTCGTGACGAGAGAGTATCAGTGTAGTTGAGTGTCTATGAGCACGTAAAGTGTCAGACTATTCTTGACGAGTCGTGACTTTCGATAATCTTACGGCTTTCACTGTACAATTATTGTTATTATCGATCGGCAAATTTCATGTACACGAGCCAATGTATCATCTCAACAAGAGAAGAAGCCACTATAATTGGAAAACTCTTTAATACTATACAATTATTCCCCAAGAAAATGCTTCTCTTTCAATTCATGTAGTAAAAACTGCACGACTTTTTTTGTATAGAAAGTATATATGTTCAGTGTGTAATGTCTACATATAAAGTAAAAATATCCTCAAATGCGACGCATATATGCTCGAATATAATAACGGATTCCAGATTATATATGCAAAAAGGATTTAAAAAAAAATAAAAGAGCAAGGAATTTAGTTATTTATTACAGACATATTTGCTCATTTTTTCCATTACGAAAGAGCACACATTCGACTATTCGTGAATGTGTGAGTGTCCTGAGACGACCGAACGCGATTGAGCTGAAAGTACGATAATGTCATGGACTTAAAAAAAGGTGATACTTACAAGAATGATTCATATGTCGTGTATATATACAAACCACAGACAATTCTCACAATTCACAATCCACTTTACTCGAGAGAAGATTCGCGTCGCGTCTCTGAGATAAATTCATTGAGAGAAACAGAAAAGATTACGCGCACTTGTAGGCTTCGCAATTAATGAATCATGAGAAGAAAAAATTCACTCAAAAAAGGAATTCTCAATATTTGACTACAATATTTATGTTTTTCCTGTTCTAAGACTAATAATAAAGTTGGATGCATTTATCAATGTTATCAGTTTCACAAAGCGAATTACAGCAATTATTTTCAATGTATCGAACAATGCGGCCTTATTACTCTATACTTGTTATAAGTCCACCTACATCCCGAGTGCACATTAATCATTGTGTTTTTTCGTGATTAGATCAAAAATTCATTTCTCTTATTATATGAACAGTTTCATAATTTATTTGATTACATTATATCCTTTACATTTTATACTAATATTATTATAATATTATATTATATGTCTAATACTGAGCTGCGTATAATTTTACTAAAGGCTCATGTTCTTTTTAAATTTCGAATTGATTCTTGATTAATTCCTATTGGAACATAAGTTACAATTATTGTGAAAACTGCTCAGAGGAGAGATATAAAGGAATTAGGACTTTAGAAAAAGATGCAGGGGAGAAAAATAATTATATGCTTGGTGCGAGGTCTCCGTTACGCTCCGAAAAGCAGGATACAATATTACGCCATTAATTGGGTGCAACAGGTGGCAACTACAGACTGCCATTTTCAAAATAAACACTTGCATTTTCACATCCGATTCTTTCCACTTCCCAGTCTCTTGTTCCCAGGCTTAATTCAATTTTTTGCACTATTTCATTACTTATGTATGCATTTACATTTTTAGTATTTCCTTTATCTACACCATTAAGATTGTAACAATTCTGTATTAAATTATCTAGTGTGTGAAGTATAATTATCTAATATCGTAACTATCTAGTGCATTCAGTTATCTAATCACGGTGATTTACAGTTCTCAGTCAATATCTGAGTTTAATAATTGTCAAGTAACCAAATTCAATTAAAATTATCCTCCATAAGTGAGTTCAACTTGGAACGAATGGAAAACACACGATAATGAATCCATGATTATGAAATGATACAAGCTTCCTTATTAAGTTTCAATACGCTGTTATATATATCAGAAGTGACTTCAATATTATCTTGAGGCACGAGATACATGTTAAAATGCATACAAGTCTACAAGAAAGCGCGTGAATATCCACCTGTTTTCATTTCAATTGCAGATAGTATAATTAACAGAATATAAATATAAATAAACTCAATTATCGGAATTTAAAATTGATGAGGTCAAAAGCTAATTCAATAAAATATACGCAGGTGTAACCAATGTAGATGAACTTTCTAGTAGTTAAATTAAAAACGCTAAAGCGAATACAGCATAATTGATTTTATGCACATATTGATAATGTTATTGAGCTTCTTTGTTTTGAAAATACGATTGCAGTGAAAATACATTGCAGTGCAATGTTACTGAATTAAAATATTCAGTAGATTCAATCTTTATAAAGTGTTACTTCTTATAATGGTAATTATATAATGGTTTAGTCATTAATCCATTGTTATTTTTAACTCCTCGTCGTCATCCAAGTTTAAATCACGTCGTTAAAGTGCTCTTTCAGCTAGACATTCATTCATTATAAAGTGTTCCCCACTTTTCTATGGTTTTGTTTTTTCCCTTCCTACCCCCTCTTAAACAATCAAGCTGACCCAAATCGTAATTTAATTGTCGCACAGTCATCGTCCAACAATGACACGAAATTTTTTCAGTACAGTTGCAATCTCGAAGTTTGAAAGTAGGGGTTATTATTTATTCGAAACTTAAAACCTTGAAAAAACCCATTATGATATATTTTGATTAAGAAAATCCAATTTTAAATATCTTTACTTATTTAACTTTAAAATTAGCCGAAGTAGTACGAAAAGAATTTCAATTATGTGCAGAAGAAACTCTGTGATTGCTATAATTAAAGTATGAGTACGTAATCGTGATCCCATACGGAATAGGAATGTTTTTAAATAACTGTATTTAATATATGAAATTATTAGAGAGTTACGGTTACTGCAATTGTGGTTGACTTAGCTGCATAAAGAGTGCATATTACTGACCTGGTTAATCCGCTTAATATGTAGCATTCGAAAAGCTAACATCATGTATGTTATAACTGTAACCTCAGAGCAGATTAACATAAATTTAACCATGCTTTTTTCTATGGTACAGAATTCCGCAAACTTTTTAGACAACCGCTCATTACACTTTTTCAAATGTGGGTTCTCTTTCTTCAATAAATAATGTTAATAAATATACATGACTCGCTGTTGTAGATGCAGAATTATACCACTTTCTCTAGCTTGTAAAACTTGTAATATCTTTACAAGATAAATGTTATCTATTGATTTTGAAAGCTTACTTTTGAAACATGAATCCGAACAATTTTTTAAAATCATTTTAAATTAACGGTATTTAATTAATTTTAATTAACATTCAATTAATATATCAAATCAGATATATATTATCATTAAAGTCCTCTGAATTATTCCCCACAAATTGTATATCTTCCATATTATTTTAATTTTTCTATCACAATTTAACAAAGCTCGTCCTTCATGTCCTTATCTTAAAACTTAGAGATTATTCTGCAAATTCAAGTCTACTTTCCATGACTCTTGAATACAAATTCTCTACACATTCATTTACTATTCACACAACAGAATTTACATCTCCAATTGTGCATCAGTAACATAATATATAAATATAATATTATAAATATATATTATAAATTTCCAAAAGTCTGATGTATAAGGTAATAAACTTATTAATATCCTTTTTCCTTTCGCGCATTATTTAGTATCAGCTCTTGTTTTATTGCAGAATTAGAGACAGTGAATTCTTTTATAGTGAAAAAGGTATTCTGGTAGTGCCTCGGTCGCATTAAATTCTTATCGACGACTATAAATTATGCACTAAGGGTGTCCATAGCTTAAACCATGCCAATCTAAACCTTCTAATCAGAACTAGCAAATTCAACACCGCGAGTGCACTAAATTCTTATCTGACCGATCCTTAATTTGGCACACAAGCAGCACACTATACTCATTCTTACATCAGCATGCCTTACAACTTACTGAATACTCCATACTCGAAACTGGCATTTATACGTTATATTCTCGGTTGCATTATATATAGTTTCTAGGGACTTAGGGGCCGGACTCGACCCTGGCGATAATAAGCTCTTTTATTTAACATCTCTTCAACATCAGGCCACGCTTTCACGACTAGCGAATACTCAGTACTGAGGTGAGTACCGTTCTTAGGTATTCTTCAGTATTTCGCGAAGTACTCACCGAGAACTGAGAGGCTGAGTCCTGATCCAGGGCGAGGCGACCTGTGTCGGTCATCCGGAGGCGCCATGGTGGTCAGATCCAGAAAATCCGGTAGCAATAATCCTTACTTTTTCATTTTTCACAGTTCACAGTCATTCTCAAGCATGTATTTAAAAAATCGTAAATAACTGAATTGATTAAAAATAGAATAATCACATAAGCTATCTTAAAATCTGTGATGAAGTCTAAAATTGTTGCAGAATTTTATTATCCGCACATAATTTACGTTAAGCATACGGACTAAGCTCATTGTGATCTTTAGTGAAAAGTAACAAATATTTGGTGCCAATATGTGCACACAATGTTATGTTATACACAAAAACTGTGAAGATTGAAAGCACCGGTATTGGAACTGGTATCACTTTAGAAATTATGTGTTAAACACTCAGGGGGTGGCATTTTCACATGGCTTTGGGTTTTTTCTTTGAACCTCCTCATTTTTTAAAAAGTTTTCTTTCTTTTCTTCAGGTTCGAAGCACCGACAGTTGCGTGAGGAATTGAGGAGTGAGTAATGTGTGAGGGAGCGTAAAATCGAGGTACATCGTATGAGAGAACGAGTCGAACTGATTGAGGCCCAAGAAACGAGGGAGAGTCGGAGAGAAGAGTTGGGTCGGAGGCAGTCTCAGGCAGTCGGAGGCTCAAACGACGCCTGATTGGCTCGAAGACCAACTGGCTGACTGGCTTGGATGGCCACCGTCTCGAGTTGGATCATGGTCTCGAGTTCTCGTGGTGGAACGCACTCACGCAGGTTCTTTGGTTCCTGCGAGTCTACGGAATGAGTGCAGCCTGTCGAAGAATCTTCGACATTCAATCCCTCCAAGGAAGCCAGAGGATTCAACTTTTAGCTTTTAGAAGGCACTTTTTTGCAATTCCTGGATTCGATTTTATTTAGAGATCCTGGGATCCCTGGAAATCATGCTGGAAATTTAAGAATAAAGAATTAAGGGAAGGGAATTAATTCAGAATTAATTAAGAATTAATTCACTTTTAGAAAGATGCAAGTGTAACTTCAATGGTTCTTCTTTTTTGTATTGTTTTTGAAATTCTGGATTGGACTTGAGACTTAAGAGATCTTCCAAGTTCCAAGAACGATTGAACGAGTTTTTGGCATTTCCCTCCCAGATGCATATTTATGATTATTAATCCGAATTTCTTTGGCATGAGTATTGGTAAATATTGAAGTATGCAATTTCATTGCAAGTTTGCAATGCTTTTGCAATTTCACAACACGTATGGAAGTTTTTCGTGTTCGGGAAAGATGTTCTCTTGCACATGCATATGCAGGTAGGGAATATACGTGTCATATTAAGGAGTCACGTTCCTTCAGCACCATTTCTTTTGGAGAATGATGGCATTTGACTCGTCACGACTCGATAAGAGAAGCCTGGTTGCAGACTTTTCAAGCATGCACTCTAGTCACACAGGTATAGCATGTCTGCAATCTTGTGTGTCGGGAACTCGAGACGCTTTTGAGTAGCTATATAGTATATACGTGTATTTATACTTGATAGATAAACATACATATAAATGTTCAAACCGTGTTGCAAATGTTATTGAAGTGAAGTGCACTTTCGCTTTAATCATAATAGCAAGAATTAAATTTGTGAGCTGAGAAATGTGATGGGAGCATAAGTTTTGATGCTTTCCCATTAGGATGAGTGTTCAATAGGTGCAAACTTCAGTTTGTCCTTGTAATAAACTTTTTAATATATTTAATGAAGATAGTTTTTCTTTACCTTTATAAGATTTCCGTACCGAAATTAAAAACTTTCTGAATTGGAAGTAGATAATTGTTGAAATTCAAAGACGTCTGCAGACCAGAAATGGCACTGGGTTGTTCTTTTTTTTTTTTAGTCAGGGTATCGTCTGCTTGGCACACATTGGATCTGTCTCTCCTATGGTATTTCAAGTGAAGCCGCCAAAAAAGTGTTCTACTTGGCTAAAATTAGTCTCTTTATAAACCCCTTTCTTTTATCTCTCATGCAACCGATTTTAAGTATTTTTCATTATTTTAATTATATTTTGTACTTAAAATTCCATGGGAAAAACATTTTCACTACCATCTTTAGAACTTGGAGTTACAAACTATTCAGTAAAAGTTCGAGAAGAAAATTTATCTTGTCGATTACTTTTGCCAATCATAGTTGAGGCAGATTGTCATTATCATATTTTTCTACTTAATCACATGCATGCGAATGTTTCTCATAGAAATTTACGTTCCACAGGAAATTGTCTTCTATTATAAATAAAGTATAAGGAAAGCTCATGAACAGAATTATTATACAGCATTACAGGCATAAATTACCGAATGGAAGTGAAATCTATGAGCAAGTGTCTGCAAAAAATCTGATATTTATAAAAGTTAACGAATAATTACCGACAGGAGAGACATGGACTGTCTTTAAGCAAATTAAAAGAGGCTCCCACGCACGTGGTATAAGGTCAACAGTCTGAGAAGCTTGATGATTTACTTCTTTTATGCCTCATTGCAATACAGGTTTCCCTATTACTTGAAGAGTATCTGGAATATTCTCATATATGTGAGTAGAATCTGTTAAATGAGCTCTGAGACTGACTTCATGGTACTTTTATATCGTGAATCACATTTGCAATTGGATGGAGGGCATGCATAAATAAGATTATAAATGAGTATATACCGAAACGATTCTTTATTCTTGCGAAAAGCAGTAGATCCGATCATTGATAGGGACTAGATCGTTTTAATCGACCTGTTCGCAGTCACTCAAGATGCATTGGATAGGCACTACACAGGTGTGTACTGTGCATGCAACTTGAAGCTTGAACTGCTTGAAACTTGAATTGCTTGAAGCTTGAATCTTGAGTACCAGAGTCTCAACGAGTCGAGGGCATCACTTGATTCACTCATCTGAGCCTTTCCTGTTCTCCTTTTCCTTTCCATTCTCGTTTGCTTGGTTGGTAGCTTGCTCTTGTAGAGTGACCCGATCTTGTCGCAGCGAACAGGTTAAAGTATAGCTTCACCATGTCTGCCAGCACTACCTGTCAGCCGGCTTGCTAATCTACCATGCGTGAAACATACACCTACAAATCGTCGTTACTCAGACTGCAACCACTACAAGGCGGAAAATACAGGAAAGATTGAAAAAACAAAATTTTGGAAGTGGATCCGCTTAATGTACTGTTCATATATGTATATGTTCTTCTGCATCCGTTTCTCATTAATACTCGCGACAATTGTGATATATTGTGCAACACGTTCTTCCTACAATATGCATGTTTGCACTTATGTATCAAATCTTTGCGAATATCATCAGTGCATTTTTGTTGTGTAGGTTTGTTTGTAGGCAGACGATCAGGTAGGCAGGAAACAGTTTGATAGTTCTCAAAGGTATGAAGTATGAACCGAAGACAAACGTGTGCACGACGCCAGAAATCGTGCAAGCGTTACTTCCACCTGTTTCTTACCCACGTATCGCATAACCATAACGTCTCGGAGACATTAGGGTCGCAGAGGATGTGTCCGAATACGTGTGGCTGTAGGCATGTTGCTTATACAAGATACATGTACAGTAATGTACTCGAGGATGTGGAACGAAACCCATTCTTTATTTATGTGTGCGGACGAAGTAGCTTCCCTTTTCCTTTTCAGGAAAAAGCTTCCTTCTGAGTAAATAATTGTACAGGCTGAGCGTCGGAAAAGTCAACCCAAATGGTGATTCTATGTCTGTAATGAAATATTTCCAAATTTGGATACTCTACTGAATTTACACGTGTTTAACGAGTGAGAGTTGTAAGTTAATTATTATCATAATAAACATATGATGAAGGTACGTTATGATGAAATTAAGCTATTATAGGTAGAAATGTTTCATCTATAATTAATACAATGAGCATAATCACTCTCATGACCTTATTGTGGATAATCATCGATTTCAAATTTCCAGGTAGTAATTGCTGATAGCACCTGAACTAGAGTCCTGAAGCGAAGATTATTTAAAATTATAGACTTCAATCATAATAAGGTCACGTGAATCTCTGGAGTCTGGAACCACTTACTTTAATTATATCGGAACTCTCGACCAAGATCACATGATTTTCAGCTTTCATCATCCGAACATTACTTTGTACTTAAGAATCAAAGCACTCAGAAAAAACATATCAGTAAGGTTAATTACCCCGATTTTTCTGATTAATCGAGGCATAAATAAAACCTTGTAAAAATTCTAAAGACCTAAACCTCGTGCGATCGTAAATGATACTTAGCTGCTCATATTTTTGGCCAAAGGAAGCCGCACATAAAACGTCTTTATAATTCTAATTTATGATTACTTTCAGCAATAAATTCATAGTTGGGTCATATTTATCCGTAGAGATGATTCGTCTGGATATTCGTTCTTCCGAGTAAGGTTTCTATGAGTATGTGCAAAGTTTCTATTTTCTAACCACAGTAATAGTAACTTTGCTCGTAGACTCTTAGTTACAGGATATAATGCAGGATTTACTCCAACCTGTTCTCGTGGAAGCGAGGCAAAAAGAAAAGGGCTCTAAAGGTAAGACTGGATGGACGATTTCTGCTTCTTTGATGCCGTGCACGATATGTCTCTGATGTTAATCGTCAGGAAAGGAAAAGAATCCAAGCGAAACTCAGAAATGTCTTTGTATGCACAACACTTCAGACAATGACATCCAGAGAACAAAGTCATGTTAAAAGACTTTTACCACGTGAAGAATAAATTATCTCAACTCCAATTTGAAATTACACAAATGTATAAACTATTTGAATAAACTGTACTCATTTCCTGCATGTGTGTGATGAAGAATTTGCATCCTCCCTTTCTCCACTTTTGTTCTTCTTTACCTTTCATTCTCTGTCTATATATAGTCACACGCATGCATGTAATATGCTCATTTTTGTGTCTATATCCTATCTTAAAAGAGTGATGTACCAATATATCGAACACATTGTTGTTGAAAACCTGATTGGTTCAGAAACTGCGCGAATTGTGTGAATGTATCGAATTTAAAATCAATCTTCAGACTATTTTTGTTTTCAAAAAGATTATTAAAACAGAGAATACGAATTTTACAAAATTTATTGAAATTTTAGAAATATTAAAGGATTTCATGGTATTTCAAAGAATTTTTTAAGAAATTTTAAGGGATTTTATCAGTTATTGGGGTTTTATAGAATCTAAAGAAATTTAAAGAATCTAAAAATCTAATGAAGAGTTTTCATTGGATTTTCAAGTAATTGAAAGTATTTAACAAGATTTCATGGGATTTAAAATAATTTTAAAGGATTTAACGATATTTTGTGTAATTTTAAGTAATTTTAGAAACTTTAAAGCTGTTTCAAGGATTTTCACGAAGTTTCATTGGATTTTTAGATATTTTGAGGGTTTTAATGGGATTTAATGGGACTTTGAATAATTTTAAGGAATTTAAAAGGACTTTACATATTTATTGAAATTCCTAAAATTAGACTAGGAATTACAAATTTTTATATTTCAAAAATTAGAATCTCTGAATTATTTTGCATACTTTTGAAATCCCTTATAATTTTTCCAATCCCACAATTTTTTAGGGAAAAATTATGAGATTTTAAAGGATTATAAAGTAATTTTAAGGAATTTGACCATATAATTTATGGAATTTTAAGTAATTTGAGAAGCTTTTAGACATTTCACGAAATTACATGGAATTTTAAGTAATTTTCAGAGATTTTACATTGTTTCATAGGATATTAAGTTATTTTAACGACTTAAGGGATTTCAAGGGATTTAGGAGATTTCATTGGATTTTCAGGCATTTCATTGGATTTTAAGTAATTTTATGGGATTTGATGATATTTTGGGAGGTTCTAAGTAATTTTAAGAAGCTTTAAGATATTTTATGAGTAATTTATTTTAATTTAATTAATTTAATTTAATTTAAGTAATTTGAAGAACATTTATTTCCAGAAATATTAAAGGATTTGGTGAGATTATATTGGATTTTAAAGAATTTAACGAAATTTCATAACATTTCATGGGATTTTTAATAATTTTAAGGGATTTTACGAAATTTCAGTGGATTTTCTGGAATTCTAAGAGATTTAAGCAGATTTAATGGGATTTTAATTAATTTTAAGAAATATCAAGTGAATTTACGAAAATTAAAGGAATTTCACCAAATTATATTTCAAGAATTAAAAATTCTAAATAATTTTTTCTACTAGCAAAAGCTGCGTGGATCATAATTGCCTGTATATGTATAAATTGCATACGTAACATACATATAATTCGCTCATCGAATTCAGTCTCACGTCCGGTGAGAGGAACCATAAGGAATCACAAACTCCTCTCCCCTCTTCTATCCCCGAGTGCACTGGAATCATATCCCATCTCTTCACACGAAACCCTTTCTCCTTTTAATGCTGAAAACCCGGTATATCTTCCGGAAGATCAGTAACACGCGTCATAAAAATTTCCCCACGTACGTTTATTCGTACAACCTGTCTTGAAAGACACTGAACAATTTCTTCATCCAGACGATCTGGGTAGAGAAATGGAACACACGTGCGGTTCCTTTAAATTTTTGGTTTTTTTTTATTTCAAGTGAATTATTGTGTTAAGTAAAGAAAGTTTTTTGGGACGAAGCTGTCTTCTCCTCTGTTGAAAAATAATGGACCTCTCGGGGGTAGGGGGGGAAAGTGGACCGAAGTTGTACATTACTTGGGAGACGTTTATATTTTTCTGGAGTCGATTAATTGAATTTTTTTTTTTTTTTACTTGAAAATAAATCTTGCGAGTACACGAACAAATGAGCTTGAATTGCCTGAAACCTTTCAGCTCTGAAAGTATGCGGAGAAGCTTGTAATATCGATTTTTCCTAAACTGTCTTGCAACTTTTGTATTATAGAATATCATATATTTTTTGTAAAATTTAGTATTTTCTCTATAGTATAAACATATATACTTATTTTCTGAATAAGACACGTTTGTCCCTAAATTGTAACGCATTTTGGGAAAAATTTTCTACGGATTTCAAATTTTAAAACATCCAAGTGTTCTTATGTGTAGAAGAAGAAATTGACCTCTCTTAAGGGTAGAAATGAATTGCTGCACTCGAAGCGTGCATTTTTTCAGCTAAAACCTGCATATGTGGCGGATGCGGGTGGGCGGACCCGATATATCGGGGCCCGACTGAAAGAGCCAAGGTGCAATGCCCACGCTCAGGCGAACATCGGCAATTAAACGGGCAGTTCACTCGAAATCGTGCATTTTTTCATCTTTTTGTCGTTATGAAAGAAATGATCATGTTCAGGACAGTTTGTAATAAAAAGGTCTCAGACCTTTCTCACAATCCGCTCCACTTTTCGAGGGTTCATTCTGGCCCAGAAAAGAAAAAAAACTTTGAGAAAACGATACACACTTTTTGACATCTCATCCTTTAAATTTATGACATTTAGAAGTTATTACCCCTTTTTCAGAAGTTAAAAGTATAATAAAAATCGGGGTATAAGAATACATATATCGATCTATTTATTTCTTGAGCAACTGAATTAAAATTCAAGACTCAAGTCTCGATTTTAAAATCGAATTCCAAGGATGCCTTCTTAATAAATTTGAGCCTATCTCACGTAACAAGAGACTTTTTCAAGTATCGTTTTACTCGTAGATTATAAAGGATGAATGACGAATTCTTGAAGAATTTAGCTAAAAATTATCGAACCCTAAAAACTATGGATTGCATATTTAAATTTTCTCGATTCATTTTATTTTATAACTATCAATCAAGATTTCTTATCAAAGAATTAATTAATGAAAAAGTGATGTTACATTTGTTGAACGTAACTCTTGATAAATGTTATTCGTGTTATTGTGAATATAAAAGTTAGTTGGATTAGAAGTACGACAAGAGTGAGGATAAATTAACGACATGTGATTTCACGACCAGATAATATTGTGCTAGTATCAGCAAAAGAGTATACATAGTAGTGTACATGTGGGGATCACTTAAGATCTTCTGTCAAAGTGTGCATCATCACTACAGTATATGTAGATATACATTTACGATACCCAGACCTTATATAGGGGACCTGAGAATGGCCAACGTTTCTGCAAAAAGAAACCGTCTGCTCATCAAAAAAAAAAGTCGAATTCTGTGAAAATAATAGTCGTACAAATAAAAATTTATAAAGAAGGAAGCAAAGAACAGGTTCTGATTAATTGAGATACTCTACGATAGTCAAAATTTTCATCTCCCCGAATTTTTATTTTATTTTAAAGTTCTTTCCTACCCTAAAGATTTAGCTTCTTTAACTTTATTACTTTATTACTTTATCTTAAGTATAACTGCATTTAAAAGTAATCAACATATTTGATTCTTGTAAAAAAGTCCATTTGTATCCATTAGATTTCTAAATATGAAAATTAACTTAAAAGCCTTTAGAAACTTAATAATCTTTAGAAAGTAGAAAAAGTCAGGTGAATTTAAATTCTATTAAAATTAAGATTAATATAATTCTACGATTCGAGTAATCTTCACGTGTCAATAAAATTATGTTGTTTTGTGGTTGAACATTCTACTACAGAAATTGCATTCAGCTTCTGCAATAAACCGACTTGGAGAATGCGACAGTAGGAAATAATTTGCGTTACTTTAAAGTCTACTGAACATAAGTACAATTGAATGCGTGGGCAATTTTAAACATTAAATCGTCTCGCCAATCGTCAGAATAGGAGACGATGGGTCCTGCGATTGGCTACCCACGTTTGCATTTCCGCCAGACACTTCAGTTTTTATTTAAATCAAATAAATCCTAATATATTATTTATTTCCATTATTAACTTTTATTACTTTTTCATTTTGGAACAATGCAAACTCAAGTACCGCACTCCTCTTTTAAAATTTAAATTTTAGTACTTGAGCAACTAGAAATGACATCACGAAATATTCTGGGATTTCTTGCACCCGAAGGACAAAGAAATACGTGTCGAGAAAAATAATACTGTCTACTCTATCATGACATTCCTCATTTCAAATTTTACCTGTGATGTAAACGTCTACAATAGGATTAAAAATGAAACAAAATGCGAAGTATTTAATTTATATGTATTATAATACAAAAAAAGATAGGATAAAATATTCCTTAAATTGATTTTGGCCCTAAAACCTTAAAACATTCTAAGGACTGAAAATGGAACGGATTTAGGGCATTTTGATTAGACCAGAAAAAATGCTGCGTGCTCTTCAGTCTCAGAGATTCCAGACTGTCTGCAAATCCTCAGACACAACCTGTAGGTTGGAATGACGTGGCGCTAAAAAACCATCCATCCCTACAATTAACTGCCGTCTGAGCTGCGAAATTCTCACGGTCGGATCCATTGAAGTTTTCAAAGTATTTATAGGTTTTGAAATGCTTTTCAATTTGACAATTCTCTCTCGACAATAATTGGACAATTGGATACGCGTGAATAATTAATTTTAAATTGAACCCTCCAGACATTAAACGCTTCCGGACATTGAAGTTTAGATGTTTTCATGTTTTCAATCCCTATTCAGTTTTTAATATTCAATTTTATTAATCATATTCCTTTCCTCGAATAATTTAATACATCATAATCATATATATTTTTCTGACTACTCTGACAAGTGTCGATACACGAGTGGTTGTTTCGTGCTATATAATAACGCGTGTGATCATATATCGAGTTCGACGCGTCGATGGAGTAGCGGTTTCACGATCGATGTATATCGATTCTTGAATGAAACAGAATGAATGAACCTAGCCGGCGAATGTCTCGACTCGACTGGAAGGAGGTTTACACTGCATGCTACATACTGCATAGCGTGGGAGCTATAGTGTGGGCGAATGTTGCACCTATCACACACACTGTATGCAAACATAACATATAATGCACCCTTTAGTACGTAAACAACTTTTTACGGTTACGATCTGCTCATATCTGATTTTACGTGCAGGAAACAAACCCTCGGAGCAAAAAGATATCCTGGGAACTTCCTTGGGATGTTCCAAGTTTTGTACATTGGAACATCTATATAAGAATTTTAGTAAAAAGTAGACTTTTGTCTGAAGCAAGTACCATGTGTGAATGAATCTTATACGATTACATAATCTGTTAAAGACCGCAATTTGTTAAAAAGAAGAATGACCATCATAAAAAAAGTGTTAAAACTGTAAAGAGGAAATGAGATAAAGGAATTCATTAGCAATATTTTAGCGTGGCTCATCTACGAGTTTGTACTCCTTCATTCACAGTGCACACACGTTACACGCAATCAAGTTTATACGACATCGCCGACGCAAAACTTGCCATTCATGTTACAAGTGGACACTCGAAAAAAAATACAGTTCTCCAGTTTAGTTCACTTATAAATATAGCCAGTGGCGCAATATAATCAATATCCGCTTTATTCACCGGTCCACAAACCAGTGTCAATGCTTTGACAGATTTATGACATTCTTTTTGACCCCTTCGTCTGATCCTATTTAACATTTTAAAGAAACTGCTATTTTCTCTCGTACGATATATATGCATCTCCTTAAAACTAACCAACTACATTTTTATTGAGACTAGCAATTATGATCCGCGCGCGATTAATTTTTTGTTTTTGCACACCTTTTGCTAGTAGAAAAAATAATTAAAAATTTATTATTGTTAAAATATAATTTGGTGAAATTCCTTTCGTAAATTCACTTGATATTTCTATTACTCAAAGTCCCATTAAATCTGATGAAATCTCTTAAAATTCCTGACAATTAAAAAAATTATTAAAATTATTAAAATTAATAATTATTAAAAATTATTAAAATTCCTTCTAATTAAATTTCGTAAAATCGCTTGGAAGTCCTCCAAATATGTTAATATTCCGTAAAATATCTTACAAGTATTTAAAATTCAATGAAATGCCTTGAATCTCTTAAAAGTCTTTAAAATTACTTAATACCCTATACAATATCTTTAAATGCTTTAAACATCCTTCAAAATCTGGTGAAATTCCTTTAAATTTCGTCAAAATCACCTGATATTCCTTGCTGTTCCGTAAAATTCCTTTAAATTCTACAATCTATCGTTATTACCCTTAAAATTACTCGAAATCCTATGAAATTTTATATGAAATTCCTTTTAATTTCGCAAAATCAATTGAAAAGAAATCGCTGAATTTACTATTTAAAATAGTAACTTTTACAAAGAAAATAGCAGGGTTTACAATTTTCTTAGGAAAAATTACAATTTTAAATAGTAAAAGTTACTAAATTCCAGGAGAAATGTGTTAAGAGCGCATGTTCACTATTTTAAATGGTAAATTCAGCCATTTTCTTTTTTCTGAGTTGAGACAAAGAATTTCAATATTAAGTATAGATTTGATCAATTTTATTAATTCCGTGTTGAAACAGATCTTAAAAATTCAATTTTTTCTTCAAAGCCGCGAATTTCCGGTAATTTTGAGATTTTTTAATCCTGTTGAGGGTTCTTAATTATAGGGATCGGAACTTTTGGCTTTCTCATTTCAATGAGTACCTATAATACACGCAATCTTGGTTGCTTCGAGAGCAACCATGCGAATAATTCGACGTGTGAGATCACGCAAGTGTTGGAAGACACGTGGGCGGACTAGGTTTCCGGTTTTATTCGCGTGATGTCGATTTGACGATACACGATTCACAAAACGCAAATTTTCGTACGAGGGATAATATATATATATCGCCAGGAATTAATTTCATTCTTGAAAAGCTCTCGACTTAGCATTAATATGTTAATTATAATAAATTAGAAATTGTAATTATATGATTCGATTGATTTAATTTTGAATTCCATAGAAAATTCATGAAGTTTCTGCATGCAGGTTCTTTTCTTTGCTACATCTGAATTTTATTCTCGCAAAACGTGTATTGATATACCGCAATAATTTGCATGTAGACATTTTCTCCTACTTAAGATTTCTAATCCGCAATCAGAACTCTCGCGAAATTCATTTTCGAAACGTAGAAATCAGACTTTATTTTCTGTCAGTCCGTTGTACATATAGATAACTAGAAAACCTGGTTTCCGAGTTTTTAATGAGATATACTGCAATTTAGCGGCGAAAGGGGCATCGTTATGTTTTCCCACGGAAGAAAAGTCCTCTGTCTATGTCTAGGTCTTGAATCGGCAGACTCGTTATAGGTATAGATTGCAGAATCAGCCGATTCAACTTATGAGCCCCAACGTTGCACGATTAGCATCTCGTAGGTACCGTTTCTACTTTTTTTTTCGCCGGAGGATCATACGTGTTCGAGATTCTTGATCTCGCGAGGGCGCTGAAAAGCGCACCACGTTTTAAGAACGCATATGTACTTTGGTACGTGGCATGCGTCCACTACGTGTCCAGCATACAAGAATCTTGATACAAAAGCCATGTAATCGAGATCCATATTATAAAAGATTAAAAGTCGTATGCCACCAATGTTTCGTTATTGCAATTGTTTTTCTCTGACGCCAGAAAAAAATGTCACGGATAAAATAAGTATACATAATAAGAAATCCTATCTTAAGAAAGAGATGTTACCAATATATCGAACACATTAATTGCTAGTTTAATAAAAATTGAGTTAATAAGTTATTCGTATTATTGATCATTTTATGTAATCACTTCATCTTCTCTTTTTTTCAGTTTCTGTACGAAAATAACATGTTGTTCGTCAAGAAAAGACCGTTGATCGGAAGATCGAAAACATCGAAGTTCTCAGATATGAAAATGAAGTTGATTTGTGAGAAAAAGGAAAACCCGATTGGAAAATTATTCGAATCACCAGACGGCGCCAGTTCTGATAAAATTTATCAAGTACCTCTCGATAGGAAAGTGTGCACAAAAGTTATTAGAGAATATTGGGTCTCCCTCAGACTTTATGCCCCTTATCAGTGACGCACTTGAGGGGTACATGATCTGCAATTCATTGTACTTTTTGTACGATTTATAATAAATTCAGAATTAATATTATAATACAAATATTAAAAAATAAAATAATGTTTGTGTAAAGATTTACTTGTAAAATGTTTGTCTGGTTCCTAAACTGCACTTTCACGACTGGATTATTTGAATAACTTATCAATTTATCATCGATTTATGAACGCACGATTATCTTTTGCAAAAGGAATGCAACTGATAAACTAAGCGCCTTTGGATTATCGGATTGTGTTTGAATTAAGGAATATAGGAAATGAAAGAGTTGCGAATATTGACATTTGAGAAGTTGATAGCGATAAGCCTAATCTTTTCACGGTCAGCAAAATTGCCATTAAATAATATTTTCATACGCGTCAGTAAACTTTTTTTTTTTTCATCAAAACGACACTGACATTGTTATGAAATGATTAATCAACTTAAAAATACATCATCTTCATAATACAGTTACACAACTCAACTTTATTTAAAGCATTAGCATATTTAAGTTTTTTTTTTTTAATATTTATATGAATCATTGAAAAAGATAAGTGACATTAAAATAAACATGCGGATATGTCCGGATCTACTTTCTCTAACATTTGCGTGGATTATGATAAAATATTTGACATACTTAGCGTAAAATAACTTACGATTAGATAAAGTCATTTGCAAACGCAAGCGAGTCATCGCTGCCAAAAACGGCATCTTACGTAAAGTGACACTTTATCACCTGTACGCCTTCGCGTAACCTACATGCATGGTTAGCACGAAATCGAATTCGGAAGTCGAGTAGGTATCCGGATGTGTAGTTGTTTATGTGTGTGCGTTTGTGTAATTTCTTCAAAAATATGAGTGTAAATATATGTTTGAGTAGGTGAACTGCTCTGACTCATAAAGTTTCTCTGAAAGTCTTCTCTTTGATCTTTATAATAAACTTTTTATTCTTTACTGTAAAGTTTGCCCCCCTCCAATTACTTATGCGTCTTCCCCTCTTTCCACTAGTCCCCCTTTTAGTCTTATGACGTGCTTTCCAATCGCAAATGCACTCAGTAACGAAACCCACAATTATGCACCACGTACAATCTTCTTAAAAGTCAATCGACTATCAAATTCGTTGGATATATATATCTGAAATAACTTACAATTAGTTTCGTAACATAAAAAAAGTATTTATCGTAAAAAATAAGACCAGGAGAGAAATTAATTTTGATTTATTACTTTATCTGTATCATTTATGATTCATGTTTCTTCATTAACGTTACTTTTACTTATTTTATGAGCTTTATCTCAACCTGCTGCAGTTTCATTTAAACTTTTTCGATTTTAATTGATAATTGAACGTTCTTTTATTTTCATGATTCATATTATAAATGACATTCATAAAATTGAAAATGCTTAAGCTTCTTAGCGATATAACTCTTGTGGTAAATTACAGATTTCTAAAATGAATGTTTTCAATTATAAAGAAATAAAATTTAAGGATGTTAAAAGTATACCCTTTTTAAATAAATATGAATATTTTCGTTCTTTTAGACATGAAATTTAAAGTGCAGTTTTATTGTGAATTGGCCGTTTTGTACACACTGTACTCATAAATGGAGAATCGTTGATATTAACAGAGCATTAAAATTCTTCGACTCAAGCACCCTTGGCGTCGTACCGTTGTTTTTATTTATTTTTTTTTAAAGCCAGTCGTCTGCTTATGAATTGCTAAAGTCATCTGATTCCTCGAACTGCTATTGCAGTCTGCAAAAAATTCTCTTGATTATATTATAACTATATCAACACCCAATGCGAATTCCAAATTTGTATATTTTAGTCACGAATTTAGAAAATAGATATGTGTGTTATCTATTATTTTTTTAATATAACAAAAGGTAGATATCGAAACATGAAATCGCTTTCCACGTCTCGAGAAGTCTCGTAAATCATAGTTTTAGATTATCTTCACTGAGAAATAGGCGTCTGAGTGAAATTGAGTTGACCTTCCTTCGAGCTGATCTACGCGTCTAGTGCATACTTATATATAATTAATATGAGAGCTTCAAAGGGAAGTTATATGCTTACATGCGAGGCCAGTCACCTCTCAACACTCTCAGGATAAGCATACTCCAGCTTTTTACCATTCGTTGGTACTCACATGGCATATCAAAGCAATATAAGCAATTTCGCATTTCTCTTTTGAATAAAATAATCTCATTATATTGAAAATATTGAAAATATTGAAAATATTGAAAATAACAAGAATCATACAATCAAGCTTTTATGATGATCGACAGTCCCCTTTTTCTATCTTTCTTCAATTAAATATCTCATGTCTTACGTCCGTCACTTATTATTACTCGAATCATCGTTATGAAATTCTTATTGACAATAAATTGTCCTCTACCAAGAATCATTGATTAATTTAATTGCAAGTCAAATAAACTCTTGTGATCTTCTACGTTTTGATTTTTTATATACTATTATATTAAAAAGTGATTACTATTCTTATATTTAAAATACTAGCAATTATGATCCGCGCGCGATTAATTTCTCGTTTTTGCACACCTTTTGTTAGTAGAAAAAATAATTGAGAAGTTTATTTTATAATCCCATAAAATCTCATAATTCCCATAGTAACTGATTTGTAAATAATCTCTTTTTTAAGATAGGATACTTACCATTGTTGTAAATTTCTGCATTAACTAAAGTATCTTCATCTGTATCCGGACTGAGAGAAACCGGAGTGTAGACAACGGAATCCCTAGATTTCATCTTGACACTCTGGATTTAGAAGCTGATTTAAACATCCGCGTCCCGTCTGAAAGTCAAGACCAAACATCAATTAAATTTGTTTTCAAAGAAAATAAGATTATCTTTTTATTTCATTGCTCATTTCAATAATTATAAACAATTAGATATGTCTATAAATAAAAAAACAGACTGGGGTCTTTAAAAGTGAATTTTTAGTGAAATATACCTATCATAAAGAAAAACTATTATGTTTAGCCTATATATCAACGTGATAAGGGTATTGGTATTGACAATAAAAGTAGGATAGGGTTTTTATCATTTTCCTTATCATCTCCTATCTCGTGTCCTATTTTGTTGATTTTTTCATTCATACAGTATAAAAAATCGAAACATATATAGGGTCACTGAAAAAATGTCATTCGAGTAACTTTCTTTCAGAAAAGAATATTCTTCTTTGTGGCTTTAAAGTCTGAAACCCAGGAAAATGAGTCAGAGGCAAAATTTAGTTATCATAAATATTTTTTCACATTTTTATGAAGACTGGTTCTCTACTCTATCGACGATCGGCTTTTTACCACAACGAATACTTTTTAATCTTTCAAAATTGTAGCATTTTCAGTGTAAATCGCGCGGAATGTGACCAGGGTGTCTACTAACCGGGAAAACCGGGAATTAGCTGGGAATAAAAATTCCAACCGGGAATCACATTTAAAGTTTTCGAAAATATTGCAGCATCTTTCTTTTTCCCTCAAAATTCGTAAGTTTTAGGCACAATAAAGTACCAAAATATTATTTTGTTTAAATATAATAAAATATCGCAATACATAAAATTACACATAGGGAAACCAGGAAATAGCCGAGAATTCAGTGATCGAAAAATAGTAGACACCCTGTGCGAGTATAAAAATTTCTTTATTACCTTTGAACCAAAGGTGATAAAGTAATTTAAACAATTATTTTCTTTCCGTATATCTTTCTAATTTTCATAAATTTGCAACGCTGTATGTTTAATTAAGGCTCTTTTCCTCTTTCCATCCGTTCTTTAGCATCTGTCATGGTTTAATCGAGCTGTCATCTCAACATTTTCATCATTTACATTGACACAATGATATCGTGGTCAACAGGGGGTAACTTGAAACTCAGTAATTTGAAATGCAGGGTCAAAGTACCTTTGGCTGGCCTCCAAGGCTTCTTCTTTCATTGTTTTTTCTAAATAATCGTTTCCATCGCGAACTATATGTTCGACATATGTGAGCGTTTTTTTCTCTTCTCTGAATAGTAATAAATGCATTCATGACATTAAAATTAATAGAAGAACCCATTTTTCTAAGTTACTGTATTCGTTATTACTTTGTAGAACGATATTAGATTTGCTGACGACTTTTTGCAATCCAGGTTTGCTGAACTCTGATTATCTGAACTGCGAACTCTGATTATCGATTTTTTCATTTTCTATAGGTCACACTTTGCATGGTGAGTGCATTCACAGGTCGAGTTCTCGTCGATTTAAGAATCTATTTTCAGCGATACAACTGCCGCCGTCTCGACAAGTAGACATCGTTATTCTTCCAAGATCCAGGAACTAAAGGAAGTGCCTGAACCTGGAAGCGTGTTCAAACTTGTCTGAAAGCTTCGGCATCTGATTGCCAAGAATGCCTTTTTTATATGCTTCTATTAACTCTATACTTTTTCTTCTTTTTTCAAAGAAAATGATCTACGTTCGTTCATGCTGTAGATCCAAATGAAACTGTATGCACAAAAGTCGTCCATTTCCATCTAATTGTTTTTCTTTTCTTCTAAAAATAAGTTCTATGAATTGTTACCTTTTACGCGACTGGGAATATGTATACCTATCTTTGTAGGTTTTGTCTCTCGAGATAATTATCGCGCAGAAGGAAGAAAACGACGGAAAGAAGAAAACGACGGAAAGAAGAATTAGTTATTCTTAGAGTGTATTCTACTTGACAAAGCCAGACTATATCCTTTAGTCTTTTTTTCGTTTTGAAAGACATATTTTTTGTACTGCGAGCTGTTCCAGAAATCTCACACAAAAGTGTATTTTATTGTTAGAATGATGGATAAAGTGATTAGCCATTTCATCTTTGTCATCAGCAGCAGTCTCTTCAATCATTTTCTTCTACCCTCTGTTTTAATGACAAACAGAAACAATAAAATAAAAACTGTTCTGAATTTTTTTTTTCAATTCAGCTCTTCATTATATCTTCTTTTTTACATGTATACATATTTTATTTCCGTTTTTCCTGAAGCATGTCGGATTCCCCTTCTGCACAAACTTTGACACCGAAATTTCGGTCTTTCGATGATGTTCAGCGGTTTATACTCCTGCTCGTCGTTGGTAGGCTATTTTCATCATCTGCACCCAACAGTCACTCGTCACCGGCTAGCACCCTTTGCAAACAGTTATCTCTCCCCTCGAATTTTTTTTGTCCCCAATGGGAGGAACGTGTCCTTCCGCTGTAATGCAGTGGGCGCGTGCCTTAACTCCCCTGACTTGCATTGGCATGTACACGCGCTTATGTTTCAAACTTAGAGTGAAGAAGGATAGTGTTTGATGAGTTGAACCAATGGAAAGGAAGTAGAAAACACCATACCAGGGGAATCTATGAAAATGTGAAGGGGGAAAAAAGGTGGATATAGGAATCAAAAACACATTAGGACAAGCTTTGGCTCCATCAGCCTTAAATTGTGGTGTTTCTTGCCCTCTTGGCTTGGGTTCGTTCAACTCTCTGCGACAAATGTCGCGGGACCCCCCGCGAATTCGAGAGCCTGATGCCAACGTTAGCCACACCGAATTTAGACCAGGGCCAAGGGTTCGCATCTTTATTTTTAAAATTGCTACTTTCATTATTCCATGTGGTTTCTTCTTTAACATTTTTTATAACTTTTTTCAACGTGGGGAGAAATTTATTTTCTTTCTGGGTACTACGTCTATTTTCGTGATTTTATATCAAATCCTATACAAAATTTCAGTGGATTTTAAGAAATTTTAACAAAAAATATCAAGTGAATTAACGAAATTTAAAGGAATTTCACCAAATTTTGAAGGATAATAAAGGCATTTTAAGAAATTTTATAAAACTCACGAAAATTTCTGAAATTAGATAAAGAATTACAAGATTTTATATATTTGAAGAATTAAAAATTCTCAATTAATTTTTTTACTAGCAAAAGATGTGCAAAAACGAGAAACTAATCGCACGCAGAGCCCGCGGATCATAATTGCTAGTTTTAGTAAAAATTTTAGTAAAATTTTAGTAAAAATCCACAAAAGGACGATCTTGCATCAATTATATTATTAAAATACTTCGTTAAGCCCCAAAAGTAATATATATGAGGTACTCCAGTTTGTGAATATAAAAAACAGCAGATGTTACTCAGTATAGATACAAATCTTGATTTAATAAACCACTTTAAACAAAAGTTTAAATTTAAAACCGATTCTAGAAAGACGTATTTCTTTCTCTTAGTTTCAATCCATAAAAAGGGGTAAAGGGAAGATGCTGGATAAGAATTTGAGGGGGGTTAAATGCCTAGAAGCTTTTACTTCCGGTCTCCCCCGAGGTTAATGTCTTCGAATTTTACTTTATTGTCCTTTTTACCCAAAAGGACTCGAGATTTTAAATTTATGTCTGTTACCCTAACCACCTGGCTAGCTCAGATTTAAACCAATTTCCACCGGAAAGGGATTACATTAGGCTCATTTTGAAATACTTGTAGTTGATCACGTCGAGTTGAGTTAAAGTTAATCGTTTTCATCAATCCAATTCAGTCAATCGTACAACTGTCGAAGAGGTGGACTTTGAGACGCTATATCACCCCCTCTTCTCTCTGTTGTATTATAAAATACACTGAGAAAAAAAGTTGATTTAAATCAAATAAACGTATATTTGTTATAAAGCCAACTAAAAAATATCTTTGAATTAAATAATTTTCTAATTGAATTAAATAGAAAATTTCTTTGAATCAAATAAATTTTATTTAATTCAAAGATATTTTTTAGTTGACTCTGTAACAAATATACGTTTATTTGATTCAAATAAACTTTTTTTCTGGGTGTATTATATATTAAAAAAAGCGATTTTAAAAGCGAACTTTAAAAATGACTACCTTTAAGTTGAATTATCAAATAATAAGGAAATTATAATAAATGTTTTGAACCCCTCCTTGTAATTTTCTTATCTATACAATGATTATGTAAGAACATGTACAATAGAATTATAATATACCAGAGTTCATTGTTTTCTCACCTGTAATACTTTAAAGTTGTTTGGCAAGTTGGCAAGCAGCTGGAAAATTTAGGATAAAAACCTTCAAGAGTAGGTATATAAATTTGTAAGTGTCGATAATACGATAAGTGCAATAATTCTTCGTTGAAGCCGTTTTCCTTGACTTGAGCATTCAGAATAACATATATCTAGATTTTATAAGCTTCGATCTCTCGAGTCACGCCCCGAGCAATAGTTGTAATATCGTGTCCTCGAGATTCGAGATTTAACTCCGGATTTGATGGCCATGCATGCAAAATCGAAACCACGATTTTGCATAGTAATTATTATCATTCCTTTTCAAATTTAATAACCATGTTATAATTACTCACATTCCCATATTATGACCATTTTATTCATGTTCATTTCGAAATTAAAAGCTTTCATTTCATAATATCATTTACTCAAGGATTTTAAAGATTTCAAGGATTACACAAAAGATTTTACAAATTATAAAGAAAGATGTTAGAGGGATAGAAAAATTTGATGTTTATTTTACAAATTTCGGTTTTTCTAATATTTTTTATGTAATAGTGAAGCTTTGAGAAGGATAATATTATAAATCTCAAATCGCTTTAGTAAAACTCTCTTTTAATATATAATATAAAGAATTTTGTATTCATCGAAGATTTTTTAATGAATAGAGAAAAAAGTATAAATGCAACTGAAAATTTCTGATGCAGAACGGAAGAAAGTCGAGAGGAATGTAAAAAAGCTTACCGGCGTTTCAGCCTCGAAATAGCAACGTGGTGGTGTCGACTTTAGGTTCCTTTGCGTTCTTCTCGACTGATTTCGAGCACTTCCTTTTTTTCTTCTTCACTCTTTCCAGGAATCAAAAACTACTTCCACGAACTCGAAACTTTCGCAAACACTTCACCAACAAATAAATTTTCCATATAAAAAAATCATCTCTTCAAAATCTCTTCAAATTTCGAAACACTTCATCCCTCTCAAAACTCATACACTATTTCCAATATTAATTCAAATAATATTCATAGACATAAACTATTAAGTTATTAACTTTAAGTTAAGATAAACTTTGAATGATAAATCGCAAATGGAAAATTAAATTATAATTAAACTATAAATTATTATTGTAGATGTTAGAAATTGTCTTTAGGATAAATAGTATACGACAATGAAAATAAATAAGCGTTTGAATAAATAAATAAATAAATAAGTAAACTAATGCGCGAATCGCGAGGAATAGGGCATGTCGGTTAAATAGTATAGATATAATTTGAAAACCGCCGGGCTGATTTTCTTGGGATTGGGAATGAACCGCTGCACCGACGGACTTGGACCGACTGCACTTCGAATCTTGGGGACTTCGTCGACAAAAGCTCGCACCCTTCAGAGCTTTTTCTTATTCATTTTCCCCAGTCTCTTGGCGACAGCAGTGCTATTGCATACAGCCAAAGCAGACGGTTTCTTGAGGTGGGAGACGAGCCATAATGTCTCTTCCATTCCCCTATTCTTTTTTCTATATATTTTTTATTTTTTCTCTCTCTTTTTTGGGGTTTACTTAACCGGCCCTAGACCCTAGCTTCCTTTTTAAGGATTATTTAAAGCCTTGCTAACGACTCTCGTTACATTTCTCGCACGAGTCAATTTTCTTCACATTTTTCTCGCAATCTAGGAGGAATGTCATGTTTCAACGTTTGCTGATGACTTGAAAAAGTATCTTTGATGGGGAGCATTGTTCAACTGCAAGGGGGATGTCTTCATTTATCTTAAGAAAAATGATGCTTTTCTATTTTGACGTTTACTTTTAAGTGGTATTTTTGGAAAACAGTATTTAGCAGTAATTTCCATATTTAAATCATATTTAAATCCTATTTTCAACTCACTAAAAACTAATTATTTACAATAAGCGAAAACGAAGTAAAAGGAGTCGTTCGAATTATTGATTCTTCATTGAATTTGAAATCAAGAAAATGTCTAATAAAAAACTTGTGACGAGTTATAGAGTGTGCAGAACAAGGAATTTTTTCTTCTTCCTCTCCGATGGGTCTCTTCCCTTTTCGTTTGCAGCACATCCGGTTGAACTACTCTCGGGAGAAAAATTTTCTTTACACTTTACGAATCCATCAGCTTGCGAGCTTTTTGCTCGTTACGAAATAACATTAATTAGAAAATATAAAACTGGATTTAGAACTTTCTTTGGATAGAAAAAAAAACTTTTAAAAAGTTAAGTTATTTTAAAAATTTAAGTCTTTATAATTTAAAGTCTGCAGCAACAAGCAAAATTCTTATTCTTTAAAAATAAACACATCTTTTATTATTACAAGCGTTTTTATTATCACCAATTGTATTATTGCTTGAGGCCATTTATCGTAGAGCTTTCGATAAATCGTCCTCTATTATGTATAATAGTTTTCTCGCCAAGAGAATACAAAATTTAAAATATCTTATTTTAAAATTAAAGTATCTCCAGCTCGAGAAAAGATCAAAGCAAAGTATTTTAACAATGATAAAACATAGAGTGTATAATATGATTTTATATAACTTTAAACAAGCAATATTTAATAATTTAAATTATAATCCAATTAAACAATAATGTCAAAGATTATCACCGAACCATTGTCACTCCTCAGTCAAATTTTCTTCAGTGAGAAAATGGATTTCAAATTTTCAAGATTCAAAATTCAGTATTTAAATTTAGAAAGTTCTTCTTCAAAAAGATTCTTCAATATTAGTAATTGAAATTTAGCAAGTGCAAAATCGTTTCTACACTGAAGAAAATTGACGCTTTCATCAACATCCATAACTCTCGATTCTCGCGAATTTTCCAATTCTTACGAATCATCATGAGGAGAAGCGAGAGTAGCCAACTCTTTTTCTTAAATTTGAATGTAGTATTTTCGGCATGAAAAACATCTGAAATTTATATCGATCTTCAAAAAAAATATTGAATACTGAGCATAGTCACAAGACATATTATAAGTTTGCAATACTTTTTCTCAGTTTCTGTCTTCTGATGCTTTACAATTTGATTCTGTATCTTTCTATTGTGTAGCAGAAATAAAGTTATCAGATAACTATTTCTTTATAAAAAAAAGAAAAATTGTAGATTAAGATTTGGAAATTAATTAGATAATTAAAAATTCAACAAAGATGCATATTAATGAAATTCTGCTTGTCTTTGTAGACAGGACCCCAGGCGCCATGTTTATTATCTTTATCTTTCGGCTGTTGTTGTTGTTGTTGTTGAGATTGCGATCGCTGCTGGTGACTACTAGAAGCATTCGCATCTTTTTCTTTCCTGATGAAAAATTGCATTAATTAATTTTTTTCATAGCGTCATGCAATTACATGAGACATTTGATTTTTGTATTCCAAAAAGATTCATTCTATAATTTAAAAATTAAAAGTAATATTATACAAATAGTTAGTAATGTAGAACTTTTGTTTGTGTTTTGCAGTAATATAACTCCTACCTTCAATTAGAAATTAGAACATGAAATAGTTGAAGTTGATTTATAAGTTAATTTATAATTTGAAAAATACTTACTTGCATTCTTGATACGGTCCTTTAATTAGAGCACCGTCATATTTTCCGTAGACCATTTTGATATTTTTCTCGTTTGATTATTGATTGTAAATTTAGCCTTTGATCTTTTTGATTGTTTTTGAGCTGATGGTTGGAATTTAGAGCAGTGCCAATGGTTCGGAAGCAGCTTATGAATCTATTTGACTTGACTTGATATTGCGACCGCTGCTGCCGCAGGTTTCCGAAAGTTTTTGTAGATGCTGTTAAATTAATATTATTAGAAAAAGTTTTAAATTATTTGGAGAAGCAGAAATTGAGATTTTTAAAATCCATGTTTATAATTATAAAAAAATAAATTTTAATATCTTAAAATAGGCTTGCAATTCACCCTAAGGCACGTGATGTAAATGGACTAAGACCAACAACTCCAAACGATTCCCAGAGTTACCACGTCGACTCCCTTTGCGTGTCCGAAGATTCTTGGCTAGCCTAAATATTAAAATTTGAGTATTTATATTTTTTAGTACAATTTTTAAGCTACCTATTTTTAAAGCCTATCCTCTTAAATTACTAAATGCAATCACTATTTTCATGAATTAAAATATTTAAGTTAATAAGTTACTCTTGAAATCCTGAAGAAAAATAATTGTGAAATCTAGTATGTATTTTTACAATTTTACAATTCTAATACTAATATTAGAATTGCAAATAGAAATTGTCTTCTTTCCTGATAATGTATGTAATATAAAGTAAAAAATAATTTAAAAAGAATGTTGAGTTTTGCAAACAATTTGAAATTATTTTATATCAATCTTAAGAATAAAATTAAAAAATCTCGAATGCAGGAAATTAAAAAAAACTACGCTAATTTGAACTTGAGACTGTAGATTTCTCAATAAAATCAATATTAACTTGAAATTGTGGCCAATTACTAAATTTTCGATCTTTCACTCGATTAATGACGTTTTCAGCATTAAGAGTCAATACTTTTCCATTAAAGAAAAAAATACCGAGACAGAAACTGAATTTATAAACCTGTTTTTTGTTGATCGTTTCTCACCTGACACTGGGTAGGAACGTCGGGGAATTGCCTTGGCAGTCTAAAATCTTGCTCCTCATGGACACATAAATCTGAAAAAACCTTTGTAAATCAGTATTCCGATCCCATTTAAAATTATATTATCAAATAAGAAGTGTCTCGCTTCAAGTCAATGATGAATCACAAATCAATTATTTTTCAAAAATTTTATTAAAATTTAGAGTGGAGGCACAACGAGTCTCCGGAAAAGACTGCGAATCTTCTGGTGATTCTAAGGCTTTTACGAAGCTCCCTTCACCTGTCCCCCTCCACTCTCTTGTAAATTAAAATCAAGAGGGGATTTTAAGCTTTCTACATCCTCATCTTCATTTTTATTCTTCTTTTTGAAATTTCCAAAAATTGTATTTCTAGGTATTAGAATCAGTGAGAAGTAATGGAAATTACAATCGTTTTTCACTGATTCCAATTTAGGCATACAGAGATTCTTTCCCTGTTTCTACAAATAAATTTCATTGCAAATTTTAAACAGTTCAAAATCGTCATTTGGATTTAATTAAATTAAAAATATTGATGGCAAAGAAAGTGCTTATTTTCATGAATAAAATAATTTTTACAAATTTACTTTTGTATAAAAATCACAATTATTTAATCTTTATTATTAACAATAACAAATGTGATTGATAACACATTTTATTCATGGAATATTACTTGCAGCTGTTTGTAATATGTGGAAAAAAGAGATTTTTCTTAAGGAAAATACGAAATTTAATATTTACGATTTTGAAGAGTAAATTTCCAATCCACATCGATGTGGAAAGTCAGTACGTGACTGTAAACACGAAATTCAAATTAATAAGGACATCTTAATCTTAATAAGTCATCTTTTTACTCAAAAATTTGCAAGATTAAGAGCCTCTGAAATGTTCAACATGATAATTAGGTGTTTTTTAATTCTATTAACTAATTATATTACTTAATTTTGTACGTCACTAAATGTACCAGTACAATCTAAAATTGATTTTAATATTATATTCAAAGGACTTGTTGAAAATCAGGATGCCTGATAATTTAAGCTTCTCAAGAATGTAGTTTCTTATAGTTTAAAAATAGACGAATGACTATATTTTCGCTAAACTGGTTTTTTTATTTAAATTTGGATTAGAAATAAGACAAAAAACTGCCTTTTAAGCTTTTGCAATCAAAGAGTCTTTTAAAGTTATTAGAATTTTTGAAAATCATCTTCAAATTTTACAATGGATATTTAGAGAAACTTCATTAAATAACAAAATATTTAATTTTAAAAAATTGGTACAAAGGCTTGAATTTTATTAGTGAAGAAAATAACGTTAAGCCCTCTTAAAGAAAACTGTTTTTACTAAAACTAAACAGTATTTTTTTTTTAAGTAAAATTCCAGTTAATTGTTTTCACAAAAGGCATCAAATAATATTTTCGATGTAATAGGATAATTTATACTCTAAGAAAAATAATATTCACCATATAACATGCAGCTAAGGTAAACTAGAATCTGATGCAACAAAGATGGGAGTGTCATCACATCATGGCGACGTGGAATGTTTACGTTTGTGTCTGCAATATTTCAGATGTAAAACTTCTGCCCAGTGTTAACAAAATTTCTCTTGGCGAGAAAAGAGAAGAGAACAGAATATAGGATTTTATCGATGACGCTTAGAATCTTAAATTGCTTCGAATTCAAATGAATGATCTTAAAATAATTTATGTTTTCTATTCGCAAAATGAAAAGGCAAAGATTCTTGAAATTTTCTCAGATTGATTTTTAATTGATTAATGTTTTCATCCAATTTCTAAAATATTACATATTCAGAAATCTTCTGAAACTGGAAAAACATTACGGTTTTGAAAAATGAATACGAATCGTTCAATTATTAAATTTAGAGCCTTGGATATTTGAAATTCAACAAACTTCAAGAATTATAAAAAAGAATATTTTCAAAAGCGAGGTGAAGTTTAAATTACGTAATATTCTCTGTTTTTAAGAAAAAAACATTATTCTCACTTAACGGAATTAAGGATAAAATTGAATATTCAATTCACTACAATGTAGTAAGTAAAAAGTGAATAAATGACTGTTAAACATTAAACTAACAAAGAAGACATCGCAAATTAATTTTTTCTCAAATAAAATTAAAAATCAACTGAATTATAATTAATTGGAAAATGAAGACAGACTTTGGAATTTTTAAACTATTCTAAGAAAATAATTATACTTTAAAAACCGAAAATAATAAATAAAAATAAGAAACCAGTTACTAAAATTCCAAATCCAAGACTAAGAGAGGAATAAATAAAGGCAATAGACACGATTAAGATATAAAAAAAAAAAACAACTTTATTTTGTCTCTACCGTACTGCAAGGATTTAAATTAATTAATCGATTAGAATGTTCAGCTAATTCAGTAATACTAACTCTACCTCGTTGCTGGACAAATTTCGCGACAGCTTCGAGTTCATTCTGTGAAATATAAATAAATTTTCCTCGATCATCAATTACTCCAGTCAATGTACCACTGGCTTGTAGATCATGAATTCTTTCAATAACATGCGCAGTTTTTAACGAAAAATGACCAGCGAGATCTTCTAAAATAACAACTTTGTTCTGTTTGATATAATGTATGAAATCTTGCAATAAATTCTTTTGTTCTTCCTCATCCTTTTCCTCAAAACCTTCTTCTTCGACTTTAAAAGCCTCCTTCATTTTCAAATATTCTTCGTACTCTTGTCTTTCTTTTTCTTCTCTGGCTTTCTTTTCAGCCTCCTCTTGTCGTTTTTCTTCCTCGCGTTCCTTTTCACTCTGCCTATCTCGTTCCTCTTGAAGCGCTTGTTCCCTTTTTTTACGATCTTCTCGCTCACGGTCTAGAATTTCCCTCTGTGCTTTCTTTTCAGCTTTTGCTTCCAACTTCGCCCTCTTTTTGGCCCCCAATTTTCCATCAGGAAGTTCACTTTTGTCTTCCGCCTCGAGGTTTTCCTCGTTGTCTGACCTATTTTGTGGAACTTGATTAGCTGGTGATTGAGGTTCACTTGCTCGGATTCGTTGTCGAGCATTTCTCACTCCCGCAACTCGACGAACTCGTTGACCAGGAGGTCCTTGACCTGTAGGTTCAACCTTCGATTTTTCTGAAATTAAAAAAAGATGAAATTAAATCTAGTCTTAAATTAAGATGTAAAAACGTAATCTAGATTTATAAATATTTTAACAAAAAGGTTATTAAAAAAAAGCAGATCGTTAATCATTAAAGACAAAAACTAAGTTGAAAAAATAGAACATTCGAATTTCAAATTATTTTCTTAAATAGGTACATATATCATATTTTAGTATGTCAACAAGAAAACAAATAACGTACATATTAGAATTTTATTATTTATACTGACATTCGTTCAAAAATCTGGTGACAAATGTTAAGGCATACATGACTTTGACTACCTATTCAGTAAAACAATACAATAATAATACCGAATAATACAAAATAATAATAAGACAACTAATTTAAAAACAGCTGTCAGAAATTTTAGGTTAGGAAACATGGTGTCAAAAATAGAGAACAATTGTTTGCAAAACTGTCACTTAAAATTTGCCGTTAAATTAAGAAAAACTTACTTGATCCTTTGCGAGACCATATTGATAATCCTACAATTAAAATCACAATAATCACAACAAGTGAAAAAAGCAAAAGAGAATCCATCATATTAACGATATTAACAGTCTAAAGCACGAACTCACGAACACCGTGCTCACGAAGAAGAATAAAAGTATAAAACCACATGGTTGGGGGGCGACTGAATGACAGCTGTCAGTGTTCTCAAGCGCATGCGTCTTACTCGGCATCTGATTGGTTGTTATTCGCGCGTAATTAAAAATTGTTTAGTATTTGAAATTACGCGCGAATAACAACCAACCAGATGCCGAGCGCAACGCACGCGCAGTAGAGAACATAGTAGCAGACGACAGACAGCAGACGACAAATCTTTGTCTTTTTTCCATACTCGTAATTTATCAGTGCATATGCATTTTTACTTTTAAAAAAAGTACACCAGATTTAATAATTTGTTTATTTACAATTGTTGCTTGTTCATACTTTTTGCATTTTGAAAAATTAAATTACATACTTGTAAAATTCGAATTTTTAGAAATTTATATTCCTATTGTTGAATTTCGCGCCATTCTATAGTGCTGCCATCTATCGATAAAGTCTTTTCTTGACGTTCGCAGTGTTTTAAAGCTGACGTGGGAATTTGGCATGTGTGGCTCTTTTCAACCAATTTTTTCTGCAATATTATTTCTAAATTGGTAGTAATAGTTTACAAGAAACTTTCTTGGACTAAACAAAAATGTTTAATCCTTTGATTATTGTCTTAGTGCTTAGTGTAGTGTTTGAATATACTTCAGGACTTTACTTCCACATCGGCGAAACAGAGCGAAAATGTTTCATAGAAGAAATTCCAGATGAAACGGCTATTTTAGGTATAAATCTTTATTTATTGAATATTTTCGGATTTTTTTACTTAATTCTGAAAATGTAAAGTCGATTTTTTGAGAAGATGATAACTTTTTAAACATGTTGTTCATGTGCGTGGATTTTCAATGTAACATATGACTATTGGTAAGGTTAGGAAAATTTTAGGGACTTAACTTATTCAAAGGTTTCTGCGTAAATTTAAATAACATTCTACGTTGTTTTTGTAAGAATTTTGTGAAAAAATTGGATTAAATATCTGTTCTTCAACTATTTATTGCAGTAAATTACAAAGTCGAACTCTACGATCCAAGAAGCCAGGGCTTTATGCCAAGCAGTCCTGGAATAGGAATGCATGTGGAAGTAAGAGATCCTGATGATAAAACAATTCTTTCGAGGGTCTACAGTTCCGAGGGTCGAATTTCTTTCACTTCGCACACTCCAGGCGAACATATGATTTGTTTGTACTCCAACAGTACCGCCTGGTTCAGTGGCACTCAATTGGTAAGAAAGAAGTAGTCAAATTAAAAAATCCGAACCCAGACAATGCTAACTTCATGAAAATCATGAAATTCAATACTCATGAGTCTACCATTTTTTCAGAGAGTACACATCGACATTCAAGTTGGAGAACACGCCATTGATTACGCAAATGTAGCCCAAAAAGAAAAACTTTCAGAACTTCAACTAAGGATTCGTCAACTCTTGGATCAAGTTGAGCAAATCACGAAAGAACAGAGTTATCAAAGGGTAAGAATCGATTTTATTTGTGTTATAAATACAAAAATAAAATCATGGAAGCTAGACCACGAACTAAATGATTGATAATTGAGATTTATATTCCAAGGTATACTTGGAGGCATCCACTACAAATTTTTGAGGGAAATTTGTTTTCATACGTATTAAATCATTTTCAATTTCAGTATCGAGAGGAGAGATTCCGACAGACTTCAGAGAGCACCAATCGACGTGTTCTCTGGTGGTCCCTCACTCAAACTGCAATTCTCTTGGGTATGGGTGCTTGGCAGATGAAACATCTCAAGAGTTTCTTCGAGGCTAAAAAACTAGTGTAGATACTAGAAAATTTGCATACCGAGAGGTAACGAACTCAATCTCAACGGTGCAATTAATTGCAGCGTGTACAAAAATTCGTCTTAGAATATTCAATTCGTGATTTATATCAGTTCTCGAATTTTATCCATTCTTGATTCGTATCAAGTCCGTCTTTGTACAGCACGTTAATAATATTAATATAAACCTGTGTTATGTAACGAAGGCGAGAGATAATCTAATTTTCTCTTTATATTAAATGTATTTAAATCTAGATAATTCGAAACTCTTCTAAATTCCTTTTTTTCTTCAGTATTTGATACTTTAGAACTATTTTACTCTAGAATTCAGAATTCTTTACTCTAGAAGATAACTTAAATATTATAAAGAAAATAGTTATGTTGGTATAAATAAATAAACAAATATTTCTTTTCAAAATCGTTTATATATTTCTTAGAAAACTAAGTCAAACTTGTTTCACAGAAAACAATCTACAAGATTAATACAAGTACATTATTGTTCTCTGAACTAACTCAGTATTTACAATCTTAATCGCAATTCTAAAATTAATAATACGGCTGGGTCACATCACGTCAGCCAAGAGGCAAACCCTAAGATTCCTAAATCGCTATTATCAATATGACATACAAAGAATGTGAACTTTTATTCACACGATAACGTCTTAGTCTTAATTTATCACAAGGTCGTATTCGCTAATTTACACAGATTGCACCTTTCGTAAAAATTTATTTTACTGTGAATTACGCAACCTTCAATTTTTCTGTAGTCATAAAAATTTTAATTCCACAAAGTGCGATACGAAAAAAAATGAAAGGTGAAGTCTTCATTAAAGCCAAAAGCGGATACCAATTTACATTTTAGAGAATGAGCCTCGATTTTAACTCTATTTACATAGTTCGTCAAAATTCTGTCCTTTTTCGCGTCAATTAAGTGCAGCGTTTGTCATGTGTAGTCCCAGTCTCGAGGAATAAAAAGTGGCATGAAGAATTAAATAAATAGAGATGAGCCTTATTAAATAAATAGTAATGAGACTTGTGTAACTTAAGTCTAGGTTTCATGATCGAACAGTAACTCGATTTCTTATGGAAAAATAATTTATCTTTGAATGAAAAGTTATCTTTCAGCGGAAGTCTGCAGAGTTCACTGGCCGACCAATCGTCAATCTTATCGAATTACTATATTCAGAGCTTCACATCCGCTCAGCGATACAGCTTCACACTTGAAGCTTCATCTGATTTCGCTCTTGTTCACAGCCAATGCGAATTACTCAGTCCTTTTAATAGTAGTGCATTTCACGAGGGATTCCGGAGAAAATTGATTCATGAAGGGGATAATTATAAGGTCGAGCTCTGATGATGTAACGATAAGAAGGTTGTGGATGACGCTCATGTAGAGGAGAAACAAGAGCATTGTTGGAATGCTGCTCTGGTTTTTGGTAGAAACGACTATTGGTTTTCGTTTCGATTTCCTGAATTGAAGGAATACGAGGAAATCTGAGTTCGTCGATGTCTTCATCCTTGGGAAGGGGTCCTTGTCCGTCTCCAGGAACCGGACGACCGTCTGGCATCACCCGAAAGACCATGGGGCCCACGAGGAAAGGACCTGGGTGATTTGCTGGTCGAATGTAGTCTGCAATTGGTGCCGATTCCTCGGCCAATCCATTGTCACTTTCGGTATAATCTGGAACAAAAAGAGAAATAAAAAATTAGATGAGAAATTCTTTATGTATTTAAGGGCATGTGATACTTTACCATAAGAGCAAATTAGTTATACCGATTATACATTCATAATAATAAATATTGTTAGTAAATAAGAGTCAATAAACCTTCGTCTCATGTAAACGAAGGTTTATT
>CAJFCO010000444.1:2091986-2119236 GCA_904066015.1 Synergus gifuensis
AATATTTATTATTACGAATGTATAATTGGTATAACTAATTTGCTCTTATGGTAAAGTATCACATGTCCTTAAAAACGAATTTAAAAATAATTCTATTTTCAAGAAGACAAAAATCTTTACAGTCTTTCCATATCTATCAAACATCTTTTAAAATTAACATTCTTGGCAACATTTTATTTCCTTAAATCTTGAATTCTCAAATTTAAAATTATGGGATTATCTTAAGAAGTCTTGAAATATTTGATTTAATCAAATTTACGATATTCTAAAAGCTGAAAATTAAATTCTGAAGATTTTATCAATTAATTTGAAATTCTTGCCTAAAACTTTTCAGGACTTGTTATTTCTAAATACATTTAAATACAAATTATACCAAGATTACATTTGAAAGTAACTAAATAAAAAATAAGAGATATAATATTCTAATTTAAATTCGAATTCGCATAAAAAATAATATATCATGACTCTTGAGCAACGACCCTCACATAAATCAGAAAGGCTTTAAGATATTGACACCCAAAGGACATTTTGAAGACGCCTTAACGAGTTTTATTCCGGAAAAGATTACTATTAACATTTTTCTGATGATTGTTAAGCAAACCACGCAGAATACTTTATTTTAATATAATGACCTACAAGCTCCTTAAGAACTCTTTCTACTTCCGACAGGTCAATGATTTCATAAGTACTGAGAAAAATATCTGAGTTGAATATCCTCCACTCAATTCCAATAAAAAAAATATATCTTAAAAAATCGTAAAAGTAAAATCATCGTACACAGATGATTTCTCACAATAAATATAAATTAATCTCTATATATTGTACTTTATACAAAGCCCGGTTTCGCGGTTTCGCTTAGGTGCTTAATTCTATTCATCTCGTTTCAATCAGTTTTTTTTCTTCAATAGGTTCTTTAAAATTCCTTTTCCTTTATGAGCATTACTGTTTTGATCTTGATCAGGTATTCGCGGGAGCCTAGCATGTAGGCCAAGGTGTCATTATTTTTCTCTCTTTTTAATTCTCTCTTAACTCCGAAGGAATTCTTGTTCTCTGCCTCCAAGGTAGAAAAAAATCGATTTTGTTTTATTCTCAGATCGGGATTTATTTCAGTCCTTAGGCTTAAAATAACTCTACATTATTATTTCAACCTTTCAGAAACTTATTCCTTGTCTCTTTTTATTTTCAGAAAATGAGTGGAGACCTCTGTGGACATTTGGAAAAGACGATTTTATAAAAGGAGGAAATTTTTGCCAGGATTTCATTGACGATCGGATACTCGTGTATATTGAAACGGCTGAACGAGTTTCTATACTTTCGAAAAATAAAAGTTTACGATATCAAAATAACTCGAAGATATGGGAAAGCCAAGAAATCCGAGAAAATACGATATTATATGTACTTCCGATTCTAATCACGATTACAAAAATTAAGAATCACGATTTTCTTTTTCTCATTTTCTACACCATAGTCTTCTTATTATTCAAATACCAGCCACATACTGGATATAATCATCCAGAATCTAAAAAAAATTCTTCATGGTCTGTATCTCGAAACAAGTTATGCAGGAAAATGATTTTGCGCGTCGGATTCAATTTCTATAAATATTTTTTACACTTGACTCGCATTAAATCAAAGAGGAGGAAAAATTAGACTTGTTTACTTGGCTCGGATTTCTTTTTTGAGTTTTTTGCAACTGGTTTTTCCAGATCTATTTTAGTTTAAAATTTTATTTAAATATCTTGTTACTTCAAAGTCTTTTTGCAGGATTTGTATGCTCTTTGAAGATTGCGATGATTTGTTAAGCAAAGTGTGTTTGCACTTGATACTCATGCATCGTCTGCAGATGGAAATGGGCCATAGAGAAAATGTGAAAGCCACGCTTCTTGAAGAGACACGTTAAGAAAAGTTGACCTCGATGAAACCCACCCAGCTTTCGGATTTCCGTGGGAATCATCCGGATCGAATTATTTCTCATTATCACCGATAGATTTTCTCACAAAGGTACGTCAAACAATTTATTCTTAGAAATTGGAGACCTCCGGTCATTAATCAATCTTTTATCCGACCTCCACGTCATTAATTGCCTTCCTCAATTCGAGATGATAAGCAAAATTTACTCGAAAAAAAAATTCCAGAACACCGCTTCATTAAATACTTTTAAATCGCTTATTTCATATTGATCAAACTTTTTTGAACCATTTTGTACTTGAAAGTACGAACCTGAGCCTAATTTTATTTTTATTTTTATTTAATTTGACCAAGAAAGGAGTAAAAGATTGTCAGACTTTATAAGATTCATTCAAGTGTGGAAAAATTTCTACCGTGCAGTAAACAACTTTTGTGGTAAAGAACGCGGAAAATTTCTCCAAACCAGTGAGATTTATTTTCTCTATCGTATTGATCGTCGGAAATTATAATCAGGTTTCTTTTTGTAAAGAATATTTTCATTTTAAATTAAATTTTATAGAGACCTATGTAAATTTATTAACGAGATTATTAATAATTTCAGAGCAAATATTTACCTGGAGTACCGGAATAACGATCATCAACTTCTTGCTCATTTCTTCTGCTTCCTCCTGTCAAAGCCTGCCAGACTGAAAAAAAATGTAAAACAATATTAGATGAAGAATTTCACAATTTTTAGTTGGATTTTGAATTAAAAATTATCATGTTTTGAAATTGAAACCCAAACTTACTCATATCTTCAGAATCTCGTTGATAAGGATCCAATAAATCCAAACGATCGTTGCTTATACTGGCCAGTTTTTGCATGCCAGTGACCAAGAAATTTTTGTTGCAGTCTGGCATTGAGGAACGAGAACAATATTTTTCCACCTGTTGAGTGAAGATCTTGTACAAGTGACTCATCTGAAAAGAAAAGAAACAATCACCAGATTAGTAACAAATTCTTTAAATAAATTTGAAATATGAATTTTTATAGTGCTCTTTTTATATTTTTTGCACAAACATTTTAAATATGACTCAACGAAAGAGTTACTATAAATAAAATTTCGACCTTCCTTAAAATAAAAGTTTGAACAATAATAATCATCACCGAGGAAAAACTTTCATAATATAAATTAAACTTTAAAAGCAATGTATTTTCTTGTGAAACTTTTGGCCCCTATTTAAAAATTCGTGTCGTATCGTTTGTTGCAATAACTTTTCACAATAAATCTTCAAAAACGTGACATTATTATAATGCCTTTGCAAAATTTGTATCAATAAGAGTGCGTTCAAATAACGAGGCACGTAGCGATGAGTTTCTAAATTACTTTCACCCACGCTTAAAAATCTTAAATTCAAATCTCGATATTTTAATATTAAGCAAGGCGTCTACACCTGGTCGGATTCCTAATTAGCAAAATTAATTCATTAAATTACCAATTTTCCACTGGATGAGAAGTGAGAACTTAAATTAATTTAACGCTAGGAATCTCTATAAATTCCTACTCAGATAACATTTTATTGGTGCTTCACCTTTTATTTTGCCACAAAAACTAGATATTAAATCGATTGACGTAAGATGCCACCTTACTGATTGGATAATGACTTCCTTGGTTGAGAAATACGAATTAGAATCAGGATGATATTCGTGTTAGATATTTTTGATTCAATTAATATTTACATTTAAATAACCTATTTTTGTATAATTTTAAACTAATTATTTATAATTTTTTTTTTCAAGTTTTGATATGGAATGTTTTTCAATGAATTTTTTTGCATAGCTTTTCAAGCAGAGAGTTACAGGTGACGAAAGAGATTCAAGTTGACCTGAATTCACCTGTGTCAGCAAATCAGGACAAACTCTGTAATGTCTCTTTATTTTTATTCCGGATATTGAGAGAAAGTAACGTTCAATAATAATTAGCGCGAAAAAAGACGTACTTACGTTAATTGTTGGTCAAATAAATACAAATACTATTTAGATATCTAAGCAGTTAATATTTTTCAAATTATTTGTGTATATTATTGAAATTAAAATGTGTCGAAATATTCAGAAAGAGATGATTAATTGAAAGGCAGTAAAATAAGTGGTAGTGTGGTAAAAATTAATTTTAATTGAATTGGAAAACCTGGTTTCAATAAAAAATTCAATCTGTTTTCTCAATAGTCGAGTTTATTCGCTCTAGAAGGAATGGAGTGTTCTTGAACTTCAACTCATAACAAGGCAGCAAACAACTTTTTCACGCTCGAGTCGTTTACCTTTTACCTAGTTCAATAAATAAATAATATTACTTTTTTAACTTTTATAATATATTTAACATTTTTTACTTTGCAATAATAAATTCTTCATTTAGATCATTTTAAAGCTTCCATAGGATAATAAAAACAAGTTTTTGAAATTTAGTCTGCCTTTCAAACTTCAATTTAACGCTTTGCGATTTTTTAAAAAATAAAGTTAAATCAAGAAAGAAATAAAACTGAATTTTCTTCAATCCACTTAAATTATTGTCATTCATAAATTTCGATCCTTATTGTAATTTATGTGTCGTAATAATTCTTAAGTGGCATCGTATGCACTCGAAAGCCAGACTTGTGAAAGCCAGACTTGTATAAAAAACTATAATTTGAATTCGTATTGAATTAGGAAAAGTGGTTACTATCAGAATCAGTGATCCATTTTTCAAATAGAAAGGAAGATTTCCATTCCTTCTTTAAATTTCAATAAATTAATTTTCCAATCAAAAATTACTAATTGTTAACTTTATAACAAAATATCCAAAAACTAAATCCTAAACCTAATCCTTATTTTCTCAACCATTTTTCCAGGATCTTCCCCATACACAATTAAAATTTAAAGATCCAATAAGCTTAAATAATTGTTTTTTTTAAGCACTACTTACTTTTTCATCCCTTGTGAGATATTCCCAAATGGGAATAGCAGATCCTGAGATTCTGGAAACTAGACAAAGTCCCAGAAAAGAAACTGCAAAGGAAGAAAGCCTCATTTTCATTTTGGCCTTTTTTAATCAAGCCTGATTAACTATTTTCCTTTCTTTTAAAAGTCAATTTGCACTGATGTTCGCGATTGGCACTTTTTCCCGATCACGAAATCCTAAGCTGATTCTTTTGTGAATAAAGTCTTGGTTGAAATTATCAAAACACACCAAAGTTAGTTTTAAGGACACTTATTTTATTCTTTAAAAATCTCGAGACGATCACTGTGAGAGCTCGCGAGAAAACTGACTTTACTCGAACGTAGTCGGTTGGTTTTATGCCCAGGCGATGGTCCGAAAGTCATGACTTCGTGCGATTAGGTCACCCTACCACTTCCAATAGATCTTCATTTTAATCCAGTCTTTTGACGTCTGTTTATTCATTCTTTTAATTCAGAATGTCCCTTCTTATAGGTTGATGACTCTTTTAAAAAAACAAAATCATTGATTTTAATAATCCAAATCTAAACGTTCTGGTAATTGGCTGTAGATAAATAACACTGTATCTGTTTTTTTTTTAATTTTAAATTTAAATCCTTCAAGAATGAACAATGTTAATTAATTAATTTTTAAATTATTTAAATAAATATTTAATTTATATAAATATATAATATTTAATAAATGTTGCTCTATTAAATTAATTTTTTTATTCATCAAAATGAAAAAAAATAGAACAAAAACTTGCATCCTTTTTTGAAATTCCTGGTCCAAAAACAATTAAATGTCGAAGTTGAAAACAAGTTTTGTGACAATCTGAATGTTCGACTTGGATATTGTTTATTTTTATACTAGCAATAAACACCCCCTGACATACTTTTAATCAAAATACGAGGATACCTGTCACGTAGATCATACATATAATATGTAATAGTAATATGCATAATTAAAAGTAGTGAAAAAAACTGCGCGTCGACTTTTGGTTGCCTATTAGGTTCTTGACTCACTTGATCTACTCGCTAGAAAAGTAAACATATCATAAATCAAAGATCTATTTTTCTAATTGGATATTCTTTTTTTATTTACGAAGACTTCCAATTTATTCAGATCTTCTTATTTTACATGAAGAATTAATTTTTTATTCAGAATATAATTTTAATTTAAAAACGACCAAAACATTTTTAATCTAAAAATTGTCCAAATTCTACAAACAATCCACTTTTAAAAAGGTTCAAATTTAAAAATATCAAAAAATTTGTAATTCGAGCTTTTTGACCTTTTTGATAAAATTTATCGTATTTTTTGTAGAAGAAAATGCTTTTTATACATAGATTTTCAAGAACGACGAAGACAATTCCATAATCGTCGACTTCTGATCTCGGTAGTTACCTAACAATGATGAGTATGAAGTGCAAATGAGAATAGGTATAAATAAGAAATTGACTCATAGTAAAATGGCAAACAATGCTGGAAAAAAAGAGAGAGACCACATACATATCTTGTTGTTGAGCATTGTGTGATAATTATTGATTACAATTTATTGCAATTAAAAATGTACAAAACTCCATCCGGATATGAAAATGAATTCTATAAATTTGAATGAAGCTTGTAAATAATTAAATACTAATTTTAAACTTGCGGGTAACTCCAAACTGGTTTCTCTTCTCCGTTAAATAAATGTATTTACATTAAACAAGAATTTTAATTATCAACCATTAAAGCTTAAAGCTTAAATTAATTTTAATTTGCTTTATAATAAATTAAGTTATTTATAAGCTCTAGAATTGGAATTCGGAAACTTGGATGAAAGTGAACCAAAAATATGGTTAAGCTATTGACTTTTAAAAAAGTGATTTTGAAATCTTTTAGGTGAAAATTGTTAAATAACAAACGCTTTCTATTTCAAAAAGCATTCGAATTTAATATTCTATCATCATTTTGAACCATTTTAAAATTGAAACCACACAATTTTGGACGTTTAAATAAAAACTTTTTTGATTATTAAGGGTGTTGGGGCCTAGTTCCAATCTAAAAATTCAATTTTTTCATTTTACTCAACAAATATTAAATTTGGAATTTTTTCCTTCTGTAGAATTAATCAATTTTTAACTAGAATTAAGCGCACAGAGCGAGAAAATATCTAATTCAAATATTTGTTAAGTAAAATGAAAATATTGAATTTTGAAGTCAGATTTTGAATTCTTCGTTTTATGCAAAAAGTATCGAAATTAAATACTTTTTCGCTCTGTATGCAGTCTTATATTTGAAAAAATATTAGCGCTATAGAGCGAAAAAATATTTATCGATAATTTTCGTTGAGTAAAATAGAGAATGGAATTATGAGCTTAGCACTTGTGTCCAACGCCCTTAAAGTTTTTATTTTGAAGTTATATAATTTTGAAAGATTTAAATCAAGCAATTTTGAATTGAATTGAATTCATTGACAATTTTTTTTTAATTTACCAGGAGAACCTGGAAAAGACCTGGAATTTGGAAACTGGACTCCTGTATAAAACCCTAATCGAAAGTTGTTTTCAGCTTACGATTTTTTAAAGTGTCTGTTTAATAAATACAAATTCCTTTAAGTCATATCTGGTTATATTTACTCATAAATATTTATGTGGAGTTTGATACGGACTTTTCGTCGAAATGCGCAAATGAAAGTAGCAAGCTATCGTCGCAAACGATGTCAGTGATGTCATATTAGAAGAACTCTTCCGCTTTGAAGTCGATGACCAATTGACGAATGAACTCTGACTTTTTCGCAAATATCTGCAGGTGCAAAAACGGGATTGGAATTTCAAGTATTAAAACTCTAAAAAAATTAAAAAGATAGATAAATAGATTTAGGAATCATGAAATGAGTAGTAACGACATTTACCCAGTCTGGGGAAAATTATGCAACAATTGCAATTGTATGCCACGAATTCTCGTAATAGATAGAACAGTCTCGATCATTTTCCTTCTAGTCATTTCATTTCGTCAATTCTTTCATTGCTTATTTCCATTTTTAAAATTATTTATAAATTAAGGGAGAGATTTTTAGTTCAACATTTAAAAAAAAATGTTAGATCATTCGTTTACGTCAATTTGAAAGATTCCTTGACATTTTATGATATCGAGATACTTTGGATCCTTCAGAATATTCAAAATCTATTCAGACTACAAATTATCTAAATTAGTTTATATTACCACAATTAAAATCCAGTATATAATTCTATAAAAATTAATAAAATGGAAAATCAGAAACAATTAAACATAATAAAATTAAATAAATGTTCTTGACATAATTTCAGGAACATATATTTTCTCAATTTTAATTGAGAAACTCAAGATTATAAAAACCAGTTTAAAAGATTTTTTCTGGCCCTGACTTACTTTTCACCCATCCATTTAGAATCATCTCTCAAACTTCAAAGCCAGGAATTTTCCTGACCTTGTAATTTTACTAATCTTTTTTAATACAAAAAAATATAAGAGAATATTTTATAATCAGAAATTATAATTATTGTTCACCTCCAAAAAAATCCCTGGTAAGTTCAGTTCAGGAGCTGTTTTTGAAAGTATAATAAATCCTATTAATTTAAATTAAATTAAATTCCCAATTTCGTTTTACAAAGTAAATGTCAAATTCCGCTTTAATCAAATTCTCTTTCCATATCCTTTTGATATTTATACGGTTCTTTTGGTCTCTGGAAAAAATTGAGTACCGACTAGACGAGCCTGATGGGGCTTTTCAATTAATGCAGAAATTCTTCAGCATTCAAAGTTCGGACACGAGAATAATAAAAGGCGGATGTATCAGCAACTTTATAAGTCTTGAGCATTCGAATATACAAAACCAGAATCTACGTTTGCGTCACGTAGTCCCCGAGATAGTCCCTCGTGGGAGGATCGAAATTGTTGGGAATCCCCCTAGCAAAATCAAATCCGAAATGCTGACGTCCCAGAAAAAAAACCTGATCTATAAGCTTCTCATTATATTTCATCCATCGAGGTACAACAAATTCGGAAGTATTCTTTTATGTTTCAAAAATATCTTTATAAATTTTACAGTCCAAAGAAGTTCATTTGACAAACAATTTTAAACATAAACAATAATAGCCCTCCAAATTAAATAAATTAAAATTCGAAGTTTTCAAAATTAGAAAATCTATAAATTACAAATAATATTGTAAATTTGCAGGCTCAAAAAATGAAACGATTTTTCTAGAATAGATTTCGTATATACTTATGAGGCTTTAGTCTCGATAAAATTACCAAACGGCACGAAATTGCAGAATCTCTTCAACCGGAACACAATTCAAGCTCTGAGGGCAATGACTGTCACATTTGTATATATACGACAAAGAATGCATTTCCTATTCGAAGTCAAGTTGCAGTTATCGCACCACTTCCGATCTTTACAATTGTGCTTTTGTTCAACAAATCTTTTGTTTAATTAATAAATACCTCTATTTCCGCACTCCAATTTCAATCGTTCATCCTATATACATTAACCATTAGCCATTCGATTATAAATATACATATTTTAAATATATTTTACAATTGAAAGCGTGGAAAATAGAAATTATAAAATCGTGAAAGTTAAGGGCGTTGGACCCAAATGTTAAGCTCAAAATTCAATTCTCCATTTTATTCAACGAAAATTATAGATAAATATTTTTTCGCTCTGTAGCACTAATCTTTTTTCAAATATAAAACTGCGTACAGAGCGAAAAAATATTTAGTTTCGATACTTTTTGCATAAAACGAAGAATTCAAAATCTGACTTCAAAATTCAATATTTTCATTTTAGTTAAAAAATATTTGAATTAGATATTTTCTCGCTCTATACGCATAATTATAGTTAAAACATAATTATAGATTAATTCTACGGAGGGAAAAAAGTCCAAATTTAATATTTGTTGAGTGAAATGAAGAAATCGAATTTTTGGATTAGAACTTGGCTCCAACACCCTTAAGCGCAATTTAAAATATGTGTTCAAAATCGAATAACATTAAAGTTGGATTAGCTAAAAATTAATCAATTAATTTCAGCAGTAATTGTTGTAAATCGATTAAAATCCTAATATATAAATTATATAAAATCCAGTAAGTTGTGATTTATCAGCGCATTGCAAAACGCTCTAATTTTCTAAAAATGTCAAAAGTCACATTTCGGAAGCCACCGTGTGTGAAGCAGAGGAATTTGTGGAATTTATGTAAATGAATTGACGTCAAGGGACTGAGACAACCCACGTTTTGGCGCCACGAGAATAGGAATCAGGAAATTTCATATTCTTTCGAGTCTTAAACTGGACATTCCACTTGAATCTCGGCGGCGCTGACCGCAAAGTGGATGTTTATACCAAATTCAAAGACACGTTGAATCATTATGTCATCGTTCAGACACTCATGAGGCAACGGCAAGGACGCATTATTATCAAGCCGACCTATACCTTCATTCCACTTCCAATTTCCAATTCTTGCCTAGCATTTCATGAACTCGCCGATTCCATGAGTTAACGCACGTAGCAGGACCGGTTCGGACTAATTTTTTTAGCAAGTTCGTCCTCGATTTTTTTTCTGCGTACTTCTTGTAATCTTTTGAGATCCCTGGAAATTTGAATAATATTAGATCCATTAGAATCCTTTGAATTCATAAATTCGAGATAAAATTACACATTTCAATTGAGAAAAGCTTTTCAAATTGTAAGTGCAAAAATTTAAATACCTTTAATTATTTTAAATCACTGAGAGGTGAAATCTGAAGATATTTGCATAACGGAGCGATCACAATGCAAATTGAAAATTTTAAGTCGTGAGTTATTTATAGCAGTCAACATAAAAATAGAATAGATATTTTGAAGAAGAATTAAAGTTACACATAATAGAAATTGAAATACAAACATGGTAAGTATCAAGAGCTAACTGATTTTTAAGTACCCACAGACATAAAAATTCTTTTCTTTGTGATTTTACTTGTAGCCCCCATTTTAAGAGATTTTTTTTAATACAGAAATAATTTTTAATCTGGGTTATGGCCTCTTTTATTTCTTGCAAACAAGTTTTGATGACTCAACTCAATTTAAACATATGTAATTATTTTATTCCTGAAAAGTGCTAGTGGACCTAACAAGGGAAAATATTTAACGACCCAAAGATTTTACTAATAATTTTACATATTTTCGAGCCGAGAAACGCATCACTTAAAATAATTATATTCGCTGCAAGGTCTCTCGTAAATGGAGACAATTGAAAAATACTTATTAGATAGTTATTTCAGTAAACCTGATGTTCATATTTTATAATTGGCTTTATTAAAAGACATTTAAAATCAGATTAGGTCTAACTTCGTTTTTACTTCAATTGTAGTAATATTTGAATTTGAACTTTTGTAAATTTCAGATTTACATTTCTGTTGCCTCTAAAATAAATATTAATTTAAACACATATCAAGTTAGAGGATTTTAAGATCCTCTTTTTTATAATCTTTGACCATATGTAACTCAAAGTTTTTACTAAAACAAATCGGCGATAAATCTTGCAGCGAACATGCAAGTCGGGAATGTAATGTAAAGCTTATTTAACGAGTACAAGATTCCTGAATAAAAATCTGTTTTGATTTTGGAGATTTCGCTTACTGACGTCAATCCATTTCCAACCAGAATGCTCGTAAAAATGTTAGCATGGCGCCATTCGCCTCGATAATCATCCGTTCTTATAGTCAGATGAGATTGATTAATCGCCATGTCAAATTAGTCGCACGTAGGTTGACAGACATAATTTAGAATCAAAAAACAAATTTACCCGAGAAATCTTATTCATTTTATTTGCGCCGAATCATATTTTTCACACACATTCTTAGAACGATCGATATTTTTTTTCATAATATCATTTTTGGTAATACCTAAAACGAAAATAAGAGTCATCAACTGATTAATATACAAACAAAAATTAGATTTGATTTATATTTTTAAAAAAGTTACTTAAATTGAGTTGAATTATCCTAAATCGATACATATATATATTCTATTTTTAAATATTTATCTTAGCTAATAACCCATTTTTTAAAAAAATTAGCGCTTTCTCCCTTATACCACTAAATTATCTTGATTCAAAAAAAAAAAAAAAAAACCTAAATTAAAAGTGATGTAAAATTTTTTATTTGGAGACATCAATTGGAAAATTCTAGAAGTTTGAATAACAGTTTCTCAAGTGAAAAGAGAACTGTTATTTCTCGAGTGAGCAAATTAAAACCTGGGTTATCCCTGACAGATGACGTTGGGACGTAAGTTATTTAACCGCTTATTAGTGATTCCTGTCTGTGTCACCGTGAAATTCGGAAGGCGGAATCTCATTGGAATAAACCGCAAACAATCGCTCACGGCAGGCTTTGGCGCCAGACGAGAAGTTTGTCCGTCCTAAAGTGCGGACTTTGTACGGAATGTGTCTTTGTAAGGTCGTTTCCACATTCCAGTCGGCCTTGTCTGGAATGATGAACCTCTGCCTCGAAACCTTCTTGATCTCATTCCCTCGTAAAAACAAGATGACTTATAATCAGCAAATTCAACGTAGTATCATTAATTATAAATTCCCTGAATCTTAAGTCGAACTTGTTGAACTAACAACGCATTAAAAATCGAAACTGGGAAATTTCTAATTCTAGAGAAATTAAAAACGAGAATCTCAAGGTTATTTCGTATTTCTGATAGTGAAAAGCAATCCAAATATTGATACCTAATTAAAATAAATTTTAAATATTTTGTAAAAGTAATAAAAGTATTCTAAACATCAAGGACTGAATAATAAGAGTATTTCACAAATAAAAAATTATATTTTAAGAAGTTTACAGCTTTCGTTATCATTTTTGAACTTTTGAATATTAAAAATTGAAAAATTCTTATCAAGCTGACGAATTTTAAAAAAATCATAGACTTGTTATGTATCTATCTTGTTATGTATTCATTAAGTTAAAATCTATTCGTCAATTAATACGTAAATCTATTACATAACTTTAACAACAAATTAACGACGCCCATACGCGTGATGCGATTGATGCGCTGGAAAATAAAAATATAATTCGTCTATTAGAATTTCTAAAATTTCTAAAACTTGAAACATTATAAGCGTAAATGAGATATTCAACGTACGTTTATAAAATTCACCAGGAAAATCAACATCAGGTAATAGTTTGTGAATCTTTTCGAGAACCGTGGCTTTTGATGCTAAAGTAGCATTTTCATTCCAAATCTGAAAGTATAGATTTGCGTTTAGAGTTCCTAAAGAGATGTCTCGTCTCTAAGATGAGAAAATTCACGGCTAATTCATTTTCAGCATTTGCGAGAATTTTTAGTTTTATCACTTAAAAAAGTACGAATATCATTCTCTGCAAATACTAATCCACAATTGGCAGTCATTAAAACTTTTATTGAAAGGATATGTAAAAAATTCTTTATTAATTGAAAGCTTCTAATTACGAAAATATTTGGGTCATTTTAAAGTATTTAATTCTTAAGAATCTTAGAACTTTATGCCAAAAGGACGATTATATTTATTGAAGGTGAAATAAATTATTTACCTGGACCAAATCATCTCTATCTCTTATTGATACAGTGACTCCACAAATTTCGTCTCCTTCGGCTAAGCTATCTGCAAATTGTTCCCCAATGGCAGCGAGCACGACCTCCTTCCAAATTTTAGCCTGTATATCATTAATGTACAATGTAAAGATTCAGTTTAAGGGCTAAAATGAACATTTAGGACTCACAGTGTCGCTTTTGTGGCATTTTAGCCTCCAGGTGCCACCCTTCTGATTCACTGGTTCCTCCCACAGTGGATATCTTTCATCTCTCATCATGTGGTAACTGTATCTGATCTAAAAACATCAAAACGAAATTATTTGCTTTCTTATATACATTTTACATATTTATCAAATTTCAATATTTTTGTATTGAATTTTATAGAAAGGAAAATTGATGTTATAAATAAAAAATTTGTAAATACATTGAATGATTAGTACCTGGATTTCTGCAGGATTAGGAATATTATTAAAAACAGCCCAAAAACTTTGTACAGTATTTACGGTGTAGATCTTCTTCAAATTGGCTTTATACTCCTCGGCAGTCGTTCCAGAAATCGCTCTAAGATGAAAAATATTTTAAATAATGATAATGACAATTTAAGTTGTTGTAAAATTAGAAAAATATATTTTTGAAGAACGTTATGAATAATAAATTCACCAGATAACTCAATTCATTCAATTTAAACAAATAATATTTTCTAAACCAAATATACCAATCTGAAAAAGCAATAGGAAAGATCAAATTAAGTATTTATAACGTTACATCGAATATTTTCATCACTATTATTTTATTTTTTAAAAAACGAGACTGGATGCAAGAAACGTTTTGATTAAAAAAAGCATCATTTAAATTTCTATGGGAATAGCTTCATTAACAATCCAATCTGAATGATATATCATACAAAATGATAATATAAAAATTAAATATAATTAATCATAATCATGTTTCTCTCATCATGTTGAGTTCTACCAACTTTATCAAAAAGATAAAAGTTATATATGTATGTACCTATACAGGCTATACAGTTATGAATATAAAAATTTCCATGATGTCAGTCATTAAATTTAAAAAAAAAATATATATATAAATTTAATGTATATTGAAATTCCACACCCTTATTATTCGTAAATAGTGGTAAGAAATAAAAAAAATAATTCTGAAGTAATAAAATAAAAATTAAATAAAATTATAAGATAAAGATGATGGATGTATCCGGATGTATTTTTCGTATTCCTAACCTCTAAAATAATTATCTTTCACGATCTGTAAAATTAAAAAATGAAACTTGTTGTTATAAAAAATTCCAAAGTATATATTTAACAATGCAGAATCTTATGAATTTATATTCCTATTGAATTGAACTGAATCGAAATAAAACACACAAGGAGAGTTGAGCAAAAGTTCATGAATAATGCATTATTTATGTCAACTCTGTACAGTCTTTTAACATAAAAAAACAAACCGAAAAATTAAATCAAAAATAGCTTTTAGCACATTAGATTTCTACAAATTAAAAAAATATAAAAAACCACGATAATATTTACAGCATTCAAACAAAAATATGTATAGTAGAGATGGAATTACAGGTCTATTTTCAAAATCAAAAATCTTGTTTGTTACTTACTTGTCCAGCCAAAAAGTCCATGGTGTTTGTAAAGGAATTCCTGTACTTTCATGGTCTTTTATATTTTGAGCTGTTTCGTCTGTAAAAACAGGAGATTTTGACAAATCCGATTGAAGACTGTCTTTTGATTCACATTCCAATGCAGCCATGCTTAAAAACTACATACAATAAAACCGATCATATCCGTAAATTTACGAAAAAACACGACAATTATTCCTAACCATTAAAAACCATTATATTAATAATATAACCAAAAAGTGGCCTGAAAGGAATACGTTTTATTCAAGTTTATTTAAAATTCAACGAAAATTTAATTTTCTTTGCAAATTGTCTAAAAATCAAGTCAATTTTTTCGTAGGAGAAAAAATGCGTTTTATATATTAAAATTTCTCCCGCGCTTTGGACTTCAAAGTTGTTCTGCGCAAGAGCAGCGGCCGACATTATTTTTCTTTGCCGTTTCGGAATCTCTTCCGGTTGTTGTATGTGGTATAGAGTGCTGTTTTCGGTGAGTTTTTCGAATAAAAATCCGGTTTAATCCATCTCACGAAAATGAAAGAAAGCACAGAATTTCCACAAAAGGAAAAACACAATTATTCCGAGCGAATTATTTCAATATTTTTTATCCATCACCAAAGTATCTTTTACACGTGATGAAAAATGGTTGACACATTTTGGTCTTTTCTGAAATTCTAATTGCTTTATATTGTGTCGGAGTTTTGAGGGAAAAATAGATAAAGTCGAGATAGATTGTATTTATAAAGTGCCTAGGTGAATAAAAGTGCATTAATATTATTAATATTGAATTTCGTGTGCAGGAGAAAACAGGATGAAGTTCAATAGATTGGTGACGTCTTCCAGGAGGAAGAACCGCAAGAGGCATTTTACCTCGCCTTCACACATTAGGAGGCGACTAATGTCTGCCCCCTTGTCTAAGGAATTGCGGCAGAAGTATAATGTTCGGTCTATGCCGATCCGAAAGGACGATGAAGTCCAGGTAACATAACCTCACTTTTCATAGTGCTCCAAGTCTTATGAGACTTCCATTTCATTTTTTAAATAATTTTATTCATAATTGCTCACTTCTAACTTTTTTTTTTTTCATAATCTGGTCCTTATTTACGTTACTTTCCTTTTTCGTTCGCAGTATACTCAATCGAAATTGAAGCATCGATTTTTTCTATTTTAAAAAAATTTGACAGTTAAGAATTAACATTCGAAATTCTTTTAATTTGAAAACTATATAGTATTCTTTCATTTGAAAAAAACAATTTGAAAAGTGTAAATAATAAATTTTATAATGATGAACCAAACCATTCACGGATAATACAACAACGAATGTAATTTGGAAAACAGCTCCCAAGGTTTTCTTGGAAAGCTGTCAACCATTTACATATCAGTTGTATCATGTAGAGCAATTGGCACTGAATAAGTACAATGCTGTGTATATGAATTTTGCTCTTTAATATTTCAAATATTACAGTAGGTTTCACTTTTATTTTCCAGGTTGTCCGCGGACACTACAAAGGCCAACAAGTTGGCAAAGTAATTCAAGTCTACAGAAAAAAGTTTGTCATTTACATTGAGAGAATCCAAAGGGAAAAAACTAACGGAGCCACCGCTTACGTCGGTATTGACCCCTCTAAGGTTTGTTTTTTCAAAATAGACTAAAAATATTATCTGTTCTTTAATATTTTAGCCTTTAAAGATGGTAGTTCGTCGAAAACTCGGAAATAGAAACTATTAATTTAAAATAATTTGATCAGATTTTGAATTCAAATGATGAACCAAACCATTCACAGAGTTCAGACAAAGGGTTTGACTTGTGGCATCTAGTGCAGGGTTTTCCTGTACAAGATAAGCTTGTCAAATCTGGTCTGAATAATGCAGAAAAAATGGCACTGATCACACTTTTTATTCACAAATTCCTGAATCCTAGAAATTAGATGCCGTATTTTGATTAAAATTTCTATTTTCAGACTGTCATTGTTAAACTGAAGATGGACAAGGATCGCAAGAAGATCGTTGACAGAAGAAGCAAGGGACGTCTTGCTGCTTTGGGAAAAGACAAGGGAAAATATACAGAAGATACGGCTGCGGCCATGGAAACGTCGTAGGTTTAAACACACTCCTTATTTGTACAACAAAATAAAGTGCTTGAACTTCAAACACTTACAATTCTTTTCGTTCTTGCTTTAAAAGAGAAACTAACCCGAAGAACTATAATATTTAGATTTCAGCATAATAAAATAAGTAGTTAGAACTTTTTTCAATTTTTTTGAGCTTAGAATATGACTGACAGACCTAGCATACTTCTAAAGAAGAATTTAAACAGGGTAAAAATATAACTTAATTTTTATACAATTTTTATTATCCACAAGTCCATACATAGTATATAAATGTTTAATTATGGAATACACAAGTATTGATAATGTCAATCACATAAATGAAACGCATACATTTTCGTAATAACTTCATGCAAGCTGATGCATTCTTGACAAATTAAGTGAACATAATTTTAATATAATTAATATAATATAATTAATATAATTTTTTTTTAGATAAAGTCGACACTTTGAATACTGTAGTATTTAAAAACAGATATAATCTGAATAATTAAATGAGAACTGAACCATCACGTATCGTAATTAATTTTATTGTCATACGATTAATAGTCACATAGTTATAAAGATGATTTAATTGTTAATGTTGCTTAAAGTAAATCTTATCACAGTAACTTTATTCTCTGGAATATTAAGGTCAAAAGTACAGCAAAATCTGCACTCGTGTTTGAATTTTTCATTTTGAAACGAAATAAGTATTCATTAAATGAATCGTCTTTTCTTTTTTTTATTCGAAAGAACACATAATTTGGAATTAAATTCAGTTATTAAGAATGTAATATACATAATTATTAAGTCTGAAATAAATGCAACTCTACAGACTTAAAATTAAAAGCTACTTTACGCTCTTTAAAAATAAAAACATGTACTGTTTATTAACAATTTTGGATTTTACAATCCATACAAAGACATTTACGACTATCAAGTATCAATATTGGTCACTTTCAATTCTTACTTTGATTAAGTTCATTTCATTCTGGTTCTTTTGTTAATTTATGATTTATACCTTTTACTGAGTACTTTAGAGGTTTTGAATTTTTAACAATTTATTTGAATAAAATAGGTAATTTAATTTGAATCAATCTCCTCTTAATGAAAAAAAGGTGTTTACTTCTTGCCTGCAGCCACAAGCCGAAGAATGAACAGAAATAAGTTGATGATATCCAAGTAAAGCTGTATTGTAACGAGAATATATTCCTCTGGCGAATGATGATGCATGAGCATGTGAGTATCGTAAATTATATATAAGGAAAAAATCAAGGCTCCTGCAACTGCATATAACATGTCCAGTAATTCACTTCTAACGAACATTTGAATAATTCCAGCGATCAAGAAAATAGCAAGTGCTGCATATAATCTGGAAAGAAGGGAAATTTTAAGAGTTATAGTTACCGGGCTTTATTTCTTGAGTTTTAGAGGCAGTTTTTTTTATATATAAAGTTAATTGATTACCCTGCTCCCATAGAAGAGAAGTCTCTCTTTGATTGGAAAGTGTATACAGTCAAAGAAAGTATTACGAAGAAAGTAATAAAGAAGGCCTCTATCACTAATACTGCATCGTACATCGATACGCAAACTCCTATCATCAGTGATTCCGCCAGTGTCTATAAAAACGGTAATTAAAAATTTAATGTTATACACAAAGTACATAACAGACTAAAATAGAAAAATATTTAGTTTTTCAACTTCTTCACTTTCAATAGAAATTTTATAAACAGTAAAATTATCTTGTTTCTTTATTTTTACTTACAAAAGCGGTAAGAAGTATCAAGTTAGTTGGATGTTCCCTCCTTTTGAAGTGAAGAGTGATCAAAATTATCAACGTTGCGAAAAACGATACAAATAACACCCAAATGCTGTAAAAGTTAATGGTTTATAAAGTAATTTATAAATAAGATAATTTCTGATTTTATTTTGAAGTATCAACAAAATAATAGCTAAATTTTAAAATTAACTCACTTTTCTTCAAGAAATTCTCTAACCGGTTTTGCTGTAACCATAAATATTGCTCCCACTCCGGTAGTTATGAGAAGCTGAATTGTTAATAGTCCATAGACTTTTTTCAAAAAAGCTACGAAAAGAAATACACAACAAAGATTAATATAGATTGGAAATGTCTATATTTTTATAAGCAACAACAGAAAGAAAGAAATGTGCTTCCTGAATGATCAAAATTACCCAGTCTGATGCTCGTATTAGCAGAAAGAACATTGTTATTGTAAGTGAAATCCCCCTGGATTCCATGATTTGTGAATTCATGTTTATCTCCTCCTGCCTCGATGTCATCCTGCGATAAAACTAAGGGCGTTGTCATTTTGTCTAAGTTCGACAGTTTTTCTCCTATTTTCAATGCAAACAATTTCAGGTTTATTAGTTTTATTGAAGGAAAATAAAATTGCTTTAATTTATGTATAATAATAATAGTAATAATAATAATAATAATAATAATAATAATAAATGATTGTAAAGCAAAAACAAAGACCGTAGCGTAGATAATCTTTTGTATATAATTATATGAAGACATAAAACAAATTTCTATCCATTTCCACATTATGTATTTATTAATTTTTTTTGGTAATTTGCCTTTGTTTGCATGTACGATTTTCTCACACATATGCATGTGAATTATGAAATTGTATCTATGAATATGTACATTGATCCTTATCACAAAAGAGTATAGTTGTAAAAAAAGTACTGAAAAATATATAGAACTATATAAGGCATACATAAAATAGGTTATGTTTACTAACTTTTTCTAAATCAAATAAAATGTCCAAGATTTATGGGCTTTGGACCAGATATTGTTATTTTTATCACTGTCTATGGATTCCAAGAATTTTATGGGAAGTACACAAATCGTAGCTAAATTTTGAGCGATTTTCAGAAACAGCTGGAGATGTGACTAGAAATACTATAAAAAAACTAAAGGAATTGCTGGAGTGTTCTTATATCTTCTTATTGTTGAAAGTATGTTTAAAATGATTTAAAAAATAAAGAAAACACTTACGGCACAGCGGGCACAGCCTTCTTTCGTCTCTCTTTGTGAAGTCAGTTTTTCTTTACCCCCCCGGCAAAAATACATCAACGCCAATCAACGCTACTAAAAATTTGATTTGCGCATGTATAGATACGTAGTAACATACAAAATTTTACGAAATTTTACTGACTATTGATCAATGTTGTTATAGGCACAACAAACAACCGGCACAACATTAATCATTCCTTTCTGTTAAAGGTGATAAGGTGCGATATCATAATTCATACCTCTGCATTAGAGTTCGAAAATTATCGGTAATTTAAAATTGGGTAAGGTAATGGCTAAAACACAATGGAGAACTAAGCCTATTCCCTAAGCCTAATGATGGTTCTATCCTTTTCTATCGTATTGCTCCATCTTCCTTGTCACGTGACCGCAAAAGAGATAGGGCAATATGATAGAAAAGGACAGAACCATAGGTAATAAGTTTAGTTCTCCATTGTCAAAGACATTATACGTGCTCTAGCCTTAACAAAGAACGTTACCGTAACTTACGTAATTTAAGAGAATTAACAAGAATTTATGAGAATTAACATTTTTTAACACTGGTAAAAAACCTCGTCCTCTAACTTACATGGTAGAAAGAGAGATCCGTTCGAATTTATGCATCGCAGTCCCACCCCAGAAGCGCAAAAGATCCCGCAAAGACGCGACGCATGCGAGTTTATTTTTGTGATTTGTTTATAATATAAATATATAATATCTTTGCCATAATTGAGTGTGACGAAAAAAGAAGAAGACGAGAGTAAATCGATAACGTACCGTCGTAGCACGTTAATGATCATCATAGGAAATTTTTTTCTGAAACGAATAAACATTATCAATATATATAGATATACTTATTAGGCTTCAAAATACATGTTTTTTCACTTTATTCTGTACATGATACGTTGGTAATATTGGTCACATCATTCATTGTGGTAAAATTACGATAATATTTTTTAGTGTACTTACTACAGAAATATTTTTTATTTTTCATTTAGAGGGGGAACACAATCCCCCTTGGTGCCCCCCCTGGCTACGGTCATGGATTATCGACGGCCCTGAGACTGCTTACTGACTTTCTGTTGGAGAAATTCTGCCGTCGGCTGAAATTTAAATCGCGCCCCAAATTTTAACCAATGGCAGTATTTCTCTAGCCGATTGCCAATGTGTGCTGCCATTGGTCAAAATTTGGCGCACGATTCAAATTTCAGCCAACGGCAGAATTTCTCCAACGGAAAGTCAGTGAGCAGTCTCAGGGCCGTCGATAATCCATGATCGTAGCTAGGGGAAGGCACCAAGGGGAGGATTTTTCCTCCCTAGAAATGAAAAATAAAAAATGATAAAAATTAAAAAAAATAAATAAATCATAAATTCTCGAAAATTTTAAGGTAATTTATTTTAACGTTACCTTCTCGGTAATATTACTCACTAAGAACTCTATTGCGCAAGCAATTTTTTGCAGAGGTATGATATATCACTATAAAAATTAGAAAAATTATAAAATTTGGAATTATATAAAATTTATAAAATTATATATAATTTTATATATTATAAAATTATATAATATATCCAAATATAAAAATTGGAATATTTTGTATAAAATTTTTAGTTTGGAATTTAATATTCTTTTAGTACAAAAGAATTTTCGAGTAAGAATAAATGATTCAGTCTTACGATGTTTAGAAACAAAATAATATATTTATTTAAAATGATTTATGTACAACATTTGAAGATCGTTTTAAAAACAATTTTCTAAGGTGACGTGAACATTAATAATATTTTAGTGATAAATTATACAAATTAGAAAATTGTATACTTTAATTAAATCAATTATCACAATGATATAATTTTCATGAAAAATTATTCGTGACCAAAAATTTTTTCCTTAGAAAATGTATAGCTCAAAAGTCCGAATTGGTAACTGGTTCGAGGAATTAGAACTTCAAAAGGTACAAATTTCTTCAGAGAATTTAAAAATAAATAAAAGTATCTTAACAATTTCTTTTTCACATAGGAAAAAATAGAACTTTACATTAAAAAGCGTGAGAATAAAGAGCTGGTTGTACAAAAAATAAGAGAACTTTTTCATAATGTATCTCGAGAAACCAAACTTTCCAGAAATGCGGATTATATTAAATTTGGAAGCACAATTCAACTCTTCGCACCCGACATGCCAAATTTTCAGTCAAATGGTGAAAACGGAAATAATGGATTAATAATCTCTGCAACTGTTTCTCAAAATGCAATTGGAAAAATCACTAGATTCGGAGATAGAACTCCTGTAGTTTGTTCTCCGAAATTTAAACCCTGTACTCGAAATACTTTTACGATAAAATCTGCAGATTGTCATAATAGGGATGGCGATAATCTCCTTTTTGGACAGGAATTTGTATTGCAAGTGAGTCAAACTATTTTAAAAGTAAATTAATTAATTTCCAACTAGAAGTCTTCTGATTAGAAATTACACACCTAAAATAGATAAAAGAATTTAAAGACCATTTTTAATTTATTAATAGTTAACAGATTCTGCAGAAGAAGATTTGTATTTAAGGTCACCAACTCCTTTAGTTGATGATACTCGAGGACCCAGACAACACAATCGAGTTTTATTAAGTAACATTAAAGATTGTTATTCTGTATGGAAAGTTCTCTACTGGGACAATAGAATGAGATTTGAAACTGAAGGAGCTCCTTTTCCCTCTTCCACTAGGTAAAATTTTACTAAACCCTAATTTTTAATTTATAACAATTTAAAAAAATATTTTTTTTCCCTGAAATTTGTAAAGTTCTAACGAATTAAAATTATACAGAGTAGTTATCGCTCACATGATGACTGGAGAATGCTTAGCAGTTGAAGGTTTAGACTGGCACTCAGGTATTTTCGGAAACGAATGTGGAATATCTGTTCACTCTTATAGAGATATTTTCAAGCGAGAAACTGCAGAATGTCTCTGGATGTTCGTAACTGAAGAAATTCCTCGAGGCACGGAAGAACGGTGCAAATAAATCCCAAGATTTTACTAAAAAATTCCTTTGTTCACTTAATAAAAATTTACATCTTCTGAATGAAAAAATGAAGATTTTATCATATGAAAGTTTTATTGAAAAATATAAAAGTAGACAATCAAGAGACACAGGTTTTAAAAAAGTTTCTATTTTGAAATTCTAGAAAATTAAAGATCTCCTTTTAACTTGAAAAATACATAAAAGGTTTAAACATTTGTACATGCAATTTTATAACCCTACTTTTTAGAAACTGAAAAATATAATAACTTCACGTCTGTCATTTTCTTAAGATTTGTACAATATTTTTGAAATATTTCGTTTTACTTAATTCAATGTTCAAAGTCAATGAACCTCTGAATTTTCTTTTTAGTTTTTTCTTTTTTGGGTTTAACTTCCTCCTGGTTTTTAACACCTTCCCTGTTGAAGATATTTTGAAAACACAATTTTTTCTTCAGTTTCTTTTCGTTTTTCCTTTTATCCTCAACTTCAAAATCAGAAGAGAAATCCTGTCCATCCAGAGTTTCCTCTTTAGTTTTGTGACTAGTATTTGATAATTTGCTATTATTTAATTTCTCTTCTTCTGTCGTCTTCTTAATTTTATTTCCAGTCGAAAGATTATTCAATTTTTCAGAATCTCTCCTAGACTTTTTCTTCTTCTTTTTCTCTTCTGGTTTTATGTCAATTTTAGTTTGGAGTTTTTCTTCTATCTCAGATTCGGAAACTTTCTCAACATTAAAGTTATCCAATTTCTTCTTTTTTTTGTGCTTTTCATTTGTTATCCTTTCATTATTCAACGAAGAATCGGTATCTATATGTTCTTTATTGTTTTTTACCTTCACTTTGGAAACATCTAAGCTGGTGTACTTTTTTACTTTTGTAAATGAATTTTTGGCAGTCGAATTATTTAGCATCTCTTTCTGTGTTTCAATTTTTGGAGAGAAAATTGAAGAAGTTTCAGCTTTTGGTTTTATTATATCGAGTTGATTCAGTTGTTCCTTTTTCTGTTTTTCCTTCTTCGGTTTTTTTTTCAGTTCCCAAATTTCTGTGTCAGAAGAATCTGATTCATTATTAATTTGCTTGTAAGTTTTAGGTTTTTTCACTGACAGATTTTCTGGAGGACCGACCGGCGGCTTTTCATCCAAAGCGTACTCGCTAATATCCCACTTTTTCTTTCGTTTAATATCAACTTTCGGCTCAACTTTTTCCTCTTCTTCGCTCTCTGATAAGAAATGATTCCGTTTCCTTTTCGATCCAACATTTACAGATTCCAAGACATGGGAAGATTTGATTTTATTATCTCCGAGTTTATGATCTTTCGGTGCCAATATGGAATCTTCAGTGAAAAGCTTCTTTTTTTTCTGTTTTCTTGAAATGTCAGACTCTGTATGTACTTCTTCCGTTGAAACATTCACTGGAGAATCTTGGACATAAGAAATTTTTCTTTTCTTCTTTTCCGTTGGCAAAGTATTTGAAACGTTTTTCGGACCAACAGTTACGCAACCAACTGGCCTGATGTTAACTGAAAAAAATTGATTTTTAACTTCTATATAAAAATGTTTCTTATAATATAGTTTTTCTTTATATTTTACTATTATATTTAAAGCAATTACCAGTTTTGTACGGCCTTTTCGATCCTAGAGAATTGAAAATGCAGGTCAAGATTTCTAATCTTCTTTCAGATGCTTTATATGAATTTTCACCAAGTTTCAATTTGCTTCCATTGTAAGAAAATTTCTTACCTACCAAGTCGGTCGAAATCTCCTGTAACGAATCCAATAATGATAAAATCAATAAGATTATGATATTAAAATAACTTAATTGAATAATTCTTTGAAGATTATGTTCTTACGAATTCTAGAAAAATAATGTCTTGAGTAAATTATTTTATATCCTCGAAATTAAAAAATGAGCAGTTCATATACTTTTCAGTATAAAATTTTTTCTTAGAAATACGAACCTTTTTCGGAATTTGAATCATCCAAACTTCTTCGCTATCCGAAATATCTTGCAAATTGATGGTGGAGGAGAAATTCTGCTCAATCAGATTGTCCCTTTCAACTAATTCTTTTAACTGCAAAAAAGAAAAAAATTTGAATTACTTCGCATAAACTAAAAAAAATAATACACAAATAAAATTAATTTCGAGTTTTCAGCTTTAGCCTCTGATTAAAAATCATTTTTCTCATACCTCTGTCATTTTTTTCCAATCTTTAGGGGCAGCGTTTTCATTATTGTTAAATGTCTGCATTTCTTCAAGGACTATCTGATGTTCAATCTCCTTACTGCATCCCTTATTTCTTCTCTCTAAACTCGAAAGCGCATAATTGAGACATTCAGTCTCAATTTCCTTCTCTTTATTTTTCTTTGACACTTTCTTTTCATTGTTCAAACAAATTTGACTATCTGTATCAGAAATTATCTGCGAAGATTCAAGATTCTGAGTTTCTACGTCTTCTATAATTTGACTGCTACTCGAGTGTCTCTCATCTTTCTGCTTTTTAAGAAACAAAATGCCTTCTTGAATATAATTATCAAAATCAGCATCGCTTTCACCTTGTTGAACTACTTCTTCTGTTTTATTTTTCTCATCTTCCTTAGATTCATTCGAACTTTCGACTACATCTTCTGAGGTCTTCTTCTTCGTTGGCGATTTTTCTTGGAATTTTTTTTTTTTCTTAGGAGACTTCGAAACTTCTTTCTTAGGAGACTTCTTTTTCACATCTTCTTCACTTTCCGAATCTGAGGAATCAGATTTTTCTTTTCTTATCAAATTTTTAAACCTATTCATTTGAGCCCGAGAAAATTCTTCATCTGAAGAACTACTATCACTGCCCAAAGTAAAATTCAATTTCTTTATTTGTTGTAGTTTTTTCATTCTTTCAGCAGACATTCCTTCCTCCTCTGCATCTTCTTCTGCGTCATGATTTTCTGGAATTTCGATTTTGTGCTCCTCGATAGTTATATTATTATCGTCTAAGTTAATATAATTTACCTCATCTTCGATAGTCAATTTCAATTCTCCTTCATCCTGTTTCTCTTGTTCACTTTCGTAATCACTTTCTCGATCTACAATTTGTGTGAATATTTGCCTTGAATTATCTTCTTCATTCGAATCTTCATTTTCAATCTCGAGTTTCTCTGTATTACATGATTCACTATTTTCTTTTTCAGTGATTGACTTCTCTATTACATTGAGAATAACTTCGTCGTTAGCTTTTAATTCTTCTTTTTCTTGATCCTTATAATCATCTCTCTCATCTTTTTCTTCTTCGGTTTCACTGCTGTCACCTTTGTTATCTTCATATTTCTCCTCTTCTTCGATTTTTCTTCCCTCTAAATGGTTTTCTTCTTTATCTTCCATTTTTCTTCTTCTTTCTACTTTATCCTTCTTTTGCTGAACTTCTTTTCTTTCCTCGTCCTCTCCGCTTTCTGAATCTTCTTCACTACTCGATTTTTCATCCTTTTTTTCTACTTTTCTTTTTATTATTTTATCGTTCTGTTGCTGAATTTCTATTCTTCTCTCGTCTTCTCCGTTTTCTGAATCTTCTTCACTACTAGATTCCTTTGCCATCTCGTCCATCCTTCTTTTTTCTACTTTATTCTTCCTTTGCTGAATTTCTATTCTTTTCTCGTCCTCTCCGCTTTCCGAATCTTCTTCACTACTATATTTTTCATCCTTTTCCTCTACTTTTCTTCTTATTATTTTATCGTTCTGTTGCTGAGTTTCTATTCTTCTCTCGTTTTCTTCGTTTTCTGAATCTTCTTCACTACTAGATTCCTTTGCCTTCTCTTCCATCCTTCTTTTTTCTACTTTATCCCTCGTTTGCTGAATTTCTATTCTTTTCTCGTCTTCTCCGCTTTCCGAATCTTCTTCACTACTATATTTTTCATCCTTTTCCTCTACTTTTCTTCTTATTATTTTATCGTTCTGTTGCTGAGTTTCTATTCTTCTCTCGTTTTCTTCGTTTTCTGAATCTTCTTCACTACTAGATTCCTTTGCCTTCTCTTCCATCCTTCTTTTTTCTACTTTATCC
>CAJFCO010000444.1:2119246-2215532 GCA_904066015.1 Synergus gifuensis
TTCCTTTGCTGAATTTCTATTCTTTTCTCGTCTTCTCCGATTTCCGAATCTTCTTCACTATTGGATTTTTCTTTTTCTTCCTCGACTTTTCTTCTTTCTATTATTTCACCGTTCTGTTGCTGAATTTCTATTATTTTCTCGTCTTCTTGGCTTTCTGAATCTTCTGCACTATTGGATAATTTTTCTTCCTTCGTCTCGATGTTTCTTTTTTCTACTACTTTATCTTTCTCTTGATGAATTTCCTTTGGGTTTCCTTTTTGTTCGATTTCTAATTCTTTTTTACTACTAAATGTCTTTCGATGAATATCTTTTAGTTTCTTTTGATTTTTATTCGGACTTTCCTTTCCTTTATCTTGTTCTTCAAATTCTGATTCGCTACTTGAATAGAGAAGCTTTACAACATCAAGTCTACGCTTTTCTTCTCTCCTATTTTTTTCCTTTCTCATTTTCTTTGCCTTCTTATTTTCCTTATCACTTTTTTCTTCACTCGAGTCTTCCCTTCTTTCTAACTCTTTCGTACTTAGTTCTTCAGTTTTTACTTTTTGTTTTTGATACCTTTCTTGTGTTAATAATTTCTTATCGATGGGCTTTTTAATAATAAATTTCTTAATTTTCCCAAGGCCTTCATCACTTTCTTCAGTTTTATTTTCAATATCATCCTCAAATTCTTGTTCTTTCCCGACTATTTTGTACTTTTGATTCACTACTTCCGATGCAATAATTTTCAGAGGATGTTTATCTTTATGAAGATCGCTACTTTGTACACATGCATTTTCATTATTTTGTAATGTTTCATCTTCTCTTACATTTTGATTCTCAGATGAATCTTCTATTTCAGGGCAAAGTGTTTCATCCTTATCGGAACTATTATCAATATGACTAATATTGTTACTAACGTAATTGCTCACACATGTCGGTTTCAAGGGACTTTTCTTATTTTCTATTACCTTTTTACATTTTCCTTTCAATTTCGCAGACTCCTCTGTAGAATCTTCTTCAATTCCCGAATCTTTTGGCTGATTTTTATTCTCGGTTGTCAAAAAATCACCGATAAGGCTTTTTTTTTCTAGTTTATCAGACATATCAGAGGAATCGTTTGGATATTGTGTGCTTTGGGCCAAAGCCATCAAGTTGGACAAGTTTAAATCAGAATGTCGTGTTTCGTTCAATTCACTTTTATCTGAATTTTGTTTAATTAGGTCTTCTGTTTCTGAATCTCCGATAAGAGTAGAGAGATTTTTTTTAACGTCATCGCGTGTCTTATTCCGTAATTTTGTAGTTTGTGCATCTCGATTTTGAACTGACAGTTTATTACTGCTTCCTGGTAAAGATGCGGACATTTTTCGAAGACTGGATCGAGTCAGTGGAGGAGATTCAACCGTTTCGGAAAGTTCTTCTTCATTCATTTGTTCTTTATCTTTTTCTGCATGATTTTCTTCGAAATTAGAAATATTCTTTTTGTTTATGAAGTTCGCTTTCTTTGTCTGCTCTCTTGATTTCTGAAGGGCTGACTTTCCAGAAGTCGAAGGTCGAACAGATTTTCTTGAGGAAGTATTTTTCTCTCCGATGGCAGCTGAATGAGAAGATCGAATTTCTGGAAATATAAATTTTTGTGTAAGCACCATGTGGATAGTACAAATATGTAGTACACTAAAAGTTTGAAAATATGTAATCCAAAATTCTTTAACTTTGAACGTCTCTAATCTTATGACTTGCATAAAATTACACTCTATAAAGATACTAGAATATACTAACAGGAAAAAAATTTGTATTTTTAAAGACCTAAGATAAAAAGTAATTCAAAATTAAAACTATAATATAATGAACATAAATAAAAACCTTTCATACCGGTACTCTTGTTTTCTGTCCAAGTTCTACTTGGTTTGTTTTTCCAGCTGAAATTTTCATCTTCTCTTTCAGATAAAGACAATTTTGGATTCGCTTCAATAAATTCATCATCATATTGGTAATAATCATACTCGTCTTCTTCATCGGTAGAAGAATCTGAACAATCGAGATTTCTATAACTTGCAGCCGAAATTTTGGATTTTATACTGATTTCACAATCACTTTCATCGTCAACTGAAATCTTTTTCAACAGAGATTTCTTAATGTCGAGATATTGACTATAACTTTTTAAACTAGAATACCTTCTTATCGTAGAATTAACAATTTTAGTCCGTTTTTTCATACGCGATTTGACATACAAATCATTTTTTAACGAATCACTCGTCATTCGATTAGAAAGGGTGTTCTTTACAACTTGCCAGCCTACTTCCCCCCTTTTGCCTTTATTACCGCCCATGATTTCTTTTTATTTTTTCATAAATTTATTTTAACTGTATAATCACTATCACATAATTAACTGTACAATCGCTATCACATATAATTCATTTTTTCAAATTCGCTAAGAGTAAACCAAGTATGTAAACGAAGTACATAAACCGCACAAACGCACGTGTGAAAAACTGAAAATTTAGGTTATGGTGGCGACGCGGTTCGATTTCAGTAGTTCCAAAATTCACCGCCAGAGGATAAGGTGCCCGAAATTTAAACTACATATTATACTGGGCTTGAGTTTGACGGTTTTTGCAATTAGTAATCATAGGTTGCTGATGGTTCGCGAGCCCATACGGGTTCCTACAATCAAAAGCCTCTGTACCCCTTCTTCTCTGCTATTAGTGCACACTCTATCAGTCGATGCCTATAAAATCGAATCACGAACAAGTTTACCAATTTCAGCTTTGTTAGAGTTCATGTCGTTTTGAATTTTGTATTCTATATGTGTCCATAAATTAGGCGCAATGGCAAAAAAAAAAGAAAGCTACGGCTAAAACAACAGCTTCGAAGGTCAAAAGTCATCCTCAAGGCTCAAGCATCTCAGATGGTTTTAACTGCCATCACTGAGTTGAAGAATCGTAAAGGCTCGTCTCTTCAGGCCATCAAGAAGTTCATAGTTATGAAATATTCTGTGGAACCAGAGAAGCAGGCTCATTTCATTAAAAGATATCTCAAGTCTGCTGTGACTAGTGGTGAATTAATTCAAATCAAGGGAAAGGGAGCTTCTGGATCTTTCAAATTGGCTGTTTCAAAACCTATTTCCAAACCCAAAAAACCACTCAAAGCAGTTAAAACTAACAAATTTAAAGCTGTTGTTGCCGTCAAAGATAAAAAACCTAAAAAACTGAGTTATTCTGCCCTTATTGCTGGCAAAGATAATAGTTCGAACTTCAAAGCCTAAAAGTCCCAAAGCCAGAGTTGCTGCCAATAAAGCTTCTAAAAAATGTGGAAATATGGAGATAAACATTGCTCTTTAATAGAAAAAAAACAATCTTCCCTTTTCATGGCTACCAATTTTCTTTAACGAGGAATTATCCTTCAGTTCTATCAACATAATTATATTAATCTATATTAAGAATAATGTATTGAATTTGCCGCTGTTACATAATTATTTAAAAACAAAATACATACTTTTAAATACATACTAATTTAAATTACACTCGAACCTCTTGAATTTCACCAAATTCTTGTTCTCAAATGACACCAATTGCGCATGCGTATTGCGTATTGCGTATAGCAACCAATCAGATGCTGAGTGCCATGGTATGCGCAGTGATATCAAAGATATCACGTGTTTAGTGAGTAACCATGGATGTAAGAATATATGGATGGAGCCTGAGCATTCGGGTCTGTGACCAAGTAAGTAAGGGGGGAAGCTGTGTATAGCGGCCATATTACCATGGGAAGTTTGTTGGCTTTCGATTGGCTGAGTTTTAGTGTGGGCTTTTAAAATCTATCCTTGTGTCAAACCGCGACTTCCGTTAACCTATCATAAGCCAAGCATCAAATCAGTCAATTAGAGGCTTCAAAACTTCCCACAGTATAATGGCCGCACTCTGCCAACATCACAACTCAGCTAGCACAACACCCTCGACAAAGTTCGGACTTTATGCTCCATCCATGTCAGTAACCTGAATGCGGTGAAATTCGAGTGTGTATTTTTTGACTAAATGAATCTAATAAGAGAAATTTGTATTTCACAAAATCAAAAATTGAAAATGAAACTTAATTCGAAGGAATGATTAGTGTTATAAAGTTCTCGGTAATTTATAATTTGTTTTTTTCTTATAACATCTTTTTCGAGATAAAGATGGCGCTATAGGAAAGGACAAAATATGAATTACCGAGAACTTTAGAACATTAGATTAAAGTTTCATATTATGTAGAATCTGTAGAATGAAGACTGATTCATATTTTAGGTTACACAAATTAATAAAAAAGGTGAATAGTACTATGTTTAAAGAACAGGAGATATATCTTCGTTAAAAAGGTTTGTTGGCCCTAAAAAGGGCCGATTGTTATATTTGGTGCAGGATAGAAATTAGGCACGTTCTCCACGGATACGACGAGCGAGTTGGATGTCCTTAGGCATGATGGTAACTCTCTTGGCATGAATAGCGCATAAGTTGGTATCTTCAAAAAGTCCAACCAAATAAGCTTCGCTAGCTTCTTGGAGAGCCATGACGGCAGAGCTCTGGAAGCGTAAGTCAGTCTTAAAGTCCTGAGCAATTTCACGGACCAGTCGTTGGAATGGTAACTTCCGGATCAACAACTCCGTGCTCTTTTGATAACGACGAATCTCACGGAGAGCTACAGTTCCTGGCCTGTAACGATGAGGTTTTTTAACTCCTCCCGTAGCTGGAGCACTCTTACGAGCAGCTTTAGTGGCCAGCTGCTTCCTAGGTGCCTTTCCACCCGTGGATTTGCGAGCAGTTTGCTTGGTACGAGCCATTGTACAAAATTAAAATCAGCGAGTTCTCTATCTCTTCAAGAAGTCAGATGCAGAATGAAAAAAACAGCTCGCTGTGTTCGCTTTTTATAGACTCTTGTTGGAGACGTATAATGATTGGAATTGGCTAGCGGCGAAGTGGTGGAGCACACACTTGTGCAATTTGCTGGTGGCAAAATAGTGAGGATGATCGCGTGCTTATTGACTGGTAGCGAAATTGTGGGGATGGATGCGTGCCAATTTGCTGGTGGCAAAGTAGTGGGGATGGACGCGTGCTTATTGACTGGTGGCGACATTGTTGGGATAGGTGCGTGCCAATTTGCTGGTGGCAATTTGGAAGGGATGAGATTTTAAGAGGACATAAAAGCATTGCGGAATCGGGCAATTTCTTGAATTTCTTCATTCTGTGTTCATTCTGCGTCGTTCTGCTTGTATCTGCTTTTCGAGCTTATTATCTCTGCTAAAAAATGACTGGCCGTGGTAAAGGAGGAAAAGGATTGGGAAAAGGAGGAGCGAAGCGTCATCGCAAAGTTCTTCGCGATAACATTCAAGGTATCACGAAACCTGCTATTCGTCGTCTGGCTCGTCGTGGTGGTGTTAAGCGTATTTCAGGATTGATTTACGAAGAAACCCGCGGTGTCTTAAAGGTATTCCTGGAAAATGTCATTCGTGATGCTGTCACCTACACCGAGCACGCCAAGAGAAAGACTGTCACTGCTATGGACGTTGTCTACGCTTTGAAACGACAAGGACGTACTCTCTATGGATTCGGCGGTTAAACATCTCTTCGACAAATAATAAATACAATCGGCCCTTTTCAGGGCCACCAAATGTTTCTTATGTGGGTTTTATCTCAGGTTCTATAAACATGTATATATTATGCAATATACAAGTTATTAGAATATCTGCTTTTGTGGTGCTTTTACATTTTCTATTAATTTTTGTTTATATTGTAACTTTTTGGCTACTTTCATTTAAGATTGTAATTTCACTTTCTTTTTCGATTTTTACCGTTTTAGTAAGAACAATTACAATTTTTAATAGTCCAAAAATAAATTGATTAAACGATCCATTTTCAAATTTAACAACGTTGAAAACAAATATTAGGTACGTGTGTTGAGAGCATGTGGCAAAAATTTAAAAACATTTTTGCAAGTAAAAATTTACTCAACATATTGCAAACATGTTTCGTACTATGCGCATTTTTTACGATATGTAAGTACGCACTCGATCCTACGCATTTGATGAAGGTTGTGCAATTCACATCTTCAAAAAAATTTTCCAAGGTGTTAGCAAAGCAACCAAATTTCGGTTTGTCGTTTTACGGCGGCTACGTGTGAACATTATTCTTTGTTATAAAAAACAGACTTTGTACTCGCGCTTGAAAATCTAGGCTTCTTAATTAAAAATTATTTAGGCGGGCAGTGTATCAACAACGTTCTATCAGTCTGTCGATTGAATAATAAACTTTGAACATAAATATTTGATCGTAGATAAAGATTGACCTTTATACGTTTTCTTGAAAATTTCAATTTTTCATGTCTTGGGTGTCTAAAGGCAATGGGTAAGCATTTTAAAAGGTTGATTCCCAGATATATTAACCACTATTCCTATATCCTATTCTAAAAAGGACATGAATTTCGGCTAACTTCATAGCGTTACCTATACATGCATTTTCTGCCCTGCATGCATAAACACTGGTTACACATGAAGTGAGCGTCAAGTCGTGAATATTCTCGACTTGGCGTGAGGATTTCAATTTTTATTTCACTTTCTATAAACAAACGAAACACGCGCGCGCCTAATCTCGTAAACTATATTTCCACTACGTGAATAACGTTACGATCTCCTTGTCTATTTGTAACATCAAGGATATCAAGTCTGTTTTAAAATTTTAAAGATGTCAATGGTTTGAATAAGGCGAAATCTTATCCCTGTTGAGAAACATTAAATTTAAATGTATGCATTATCATGGGAAAAATATAATTATTAATGTTTATAAACAAGAGAATATTCCTTCGTGAGAAAAATATGTTGGCCCTAAAAAGGGCCGATTGTTTTACTGAAGTCCTGTCAATGTGAAATTATCTACTTGGAGCTGGTGTATTTGGTCACAGCTTTAGTGCCTTCAGAGACGGCATGTTTAGCAAGTTCACCAGGAAGAAAAAGCCGGACAGCCGTTTGAATTTCCCGAGATGTAATTGTGGATCTCTTGTTGTAATGAGCTAATCGGGAAGATTCAGCAGCAATACGCTCAAAGACGTCGTTCACGAAGCTGTTCATGATGCTCATCGCTTTGCTGGAAACTCCAGTGTCAGGATGGACCTGCTTCAAGACCTTATAAATGTAAATGGCGTAGCTCTCCTTCCTCTTTCGCTTCTTCTTTTTATCAGTTTTAGTAATATTTTTCTGAGCTTTTCCAGCTTTCTTGACAGCTTTACCACTTATTTTAGGAGCCATTGCAAAAATCGAAATTTAGTCACGTAAGCTTCTACTGGAGATAAAAAAACGTAAATGGTAATGCTAGCTTGCGCATTTCTTTTATATACGCTGACCAAGGTTGCCTGAACCAATAACCGTTAAGCAGCAATTCTATTGGCTTATAAGTAAGGGTAAACACACCAATCATGAACATGCGCGCTTCCTACTTCGAAGATATATATAAAGTGGTGTTCTTACTTCTTTGTTACAAAGTGATTATTTGATTATAGATATAGATTGCGGTTGCGCATCTGAATCAGAGTTTTGTTAACGAAGTTTTACACAACTTCTATTGACAATGTCTGGACGCGGCAAAGGTGGAAAAGTTAAGGGAAAGTCAAAGACTCGTTCCACTAGGGCTGGACTACAATTCCCGGTTGGAAGAATCCATCGTCTCTTGCGTAAGGGAAATTACGCAGAACGTGTAGGAGCTGGAGCCCCAGTTTACTTGGCAGCTGTCATGGAATATCTGGCGGCTGAAGTCCTCGAATTGGCAGGCAATGCTGCTAGAGACAACAAGAAGACGAGAATCATCCCCCGTCACTTGCAATTGGCCATTCGAAATGACGAGGAGTTGAACAAACTTTTGTCGGGAGTGACCATCGCTCAAGGTGGTGTTTTGCCTAATATTCAGGCTGTCCTTCTACCCAAGAAGACTGAAAAAAAGGCTTAAATTCAAAGGACATTTCAACAAAAAACAATCGGCCCTTTTAAGGGCCACCAAATTTTCTTACACAGGAATATTTCTTGTTTAACACAACATAATTATGATCATTTGGACATTTTATTATTATTAATATATATATATTATTGCAATATTTTTATTTGAAACGAAAAATTAGGTTTCTATTGAAATTCTTCATATACTTGCTTAAAGTATATTTACTAATACTAAAGTCAACATTAACCACCACAGTGACTTAGTATAATTTATTATTTGATAATAAAATTTTTCTTTATTTAATTGTTTTTGTGGTATGAAAAAAGTTAACAAAATTGAGTTTAGTTTTATGGTACGTAACATGTTCTTAAATTCAATTGTAAGGCTTTTATTTTTAGGTTTTTTAAATCGAATATAGCCTCCAACTTTAACAAAAGAACAAGTCAATTTTGCCAAGAGCAGCTTCTACTCTTACTGCCGCATTCTACTCATACTGCCGCATTCTACTCTTACTGCCGCATTTGAGGTATTAAATTTAGAAAAATTGCAACAAGTGTTCAGCCCTAGTTATGAATACTATCCTACTACACTCACGGTCTTAAAAAATAAGATTTAAATTGTTATAGAGAATTCTCAGCCAATATTTTATCTTTTGACATATTGAGTTTCATGGTTCCATAATCCCATAGGTTTATAAACTGTATAAGAATAATGGCTAGAAATATAAATTTTCTCTTGACGTAAATATTATCTCCAAATATTTACAATTTTTTAAATTAGAAAAAATAATGAAATCTTTACTTGATTGTACAAGTTTTTAATTAGTTTAACCAATTCGTTTATAATAAATCAATATGTAAATCAATTCTGTTGATAGCTTTTTTTTTCTTATAACGGTATTCCTTTTTCATACAAACGTTTTAACTCTGCTACATTAAACAGTATATTTGAATGGATAAAAGTGGAAGTAATTACATAAAAAATATTTAAATTATTGTATTTCTAAAAATAGCTATAAATTGAAAAATATGTTTATTTAAAAATTTTCATTATTGATCCAAACGTACATTCACAGCATCGTCTGCTATCATTCCAAACTCAGAACTGATCCCTCAATTCACCCTTTTCTTAAGACCTCAATTTTTTCTCAAAATCCGGTAAAATCAATCACCATGTAGCCAGAACTATTGATTATTCGTCGCAAAAATCCATTATTTAAAAACATCATTTCAAACAAGTTTTTAAACAATTCTTAGATCGGAATACGTTGGCTCCTTGGAAGTATTCTCTCAAAAAATTAAGATTTTCAGGAGCTTAACGTTGATTTTCTAAATATATTTTTCTTGTAATTTCTACTAAAAAAATCTTATTATTTAAATATGAAACTTTAATTCCACAACAATAGTTTCAAAATGGTAAAAATATCGAAATAGTTTGGAATATGGTTCCACAGGGTGCAAGAATCTGAGCGCATGGGGGCGCAAGAGCGCAACGGGCTTTCTTCTCCGTCCGTGCTCTAGCTCTAGGTCCACTGCTCATAACGTGCATAAGATTATTGAAAATCAATTTTTATAAGGTTTTCAGGAAATTGTCGATATCAAAATGTCTGATAAAATTGAATCTGTGGTTGTTCCGGCGGTGCCTTCTTCCAAGAAAATACCTTCGAAAACTAAGAAGCCTCGTGTCGCTGCAAAGGCGAATCATCCACCGGCATCCGAAATGGTTCTTGCAGCAATCAAGGATTTGAAGGACAAGAAAGGATCCTCTCTTCAAGCAATAAAGAAGTATATTGCATCAACTTACAAAGTTGATGCTGATAAACAGGCTATTTTCATCAGGAAATACCTGAAAAGTGCTGTTGCAAATGGAGCTTTGGTCCAGACCAAGGGATCAGGGGCTGCTGGATCCTTTAAGCTACCTTTAGGAAAACTTGAAACCAAGTCTAAATCTACTAGGTCTGTTGCGAAGCCAAAATCAGCACCAAAGACAAAAAAGCCAACATCTCCAAAAAAAACTGCTGCTCCTAAGGCGAAGAAACCCGTTGCTGAAAAGAAGAAGGCTGCAAAGGTTGCTGCCAAACCACCAAAGGCAAAGTCCACCACCACCAAACCTAAAGTTGCCAAAATTGCCCCAAAAAAGGCAAAGACAGCTTCTCCTAAAAAAAAAAGCCTCAGCAAACTCAAAAACGACTGCGGCAAAGAAAGTTGTGAAGAAGTAAATTGGAAGTTTTAATATTTTCTCGAGCTACAAGTAAATACATAAACGGCCCTTTTTAGGGCCAACAAATTTTTTAACGAAGGAATGGTCTTTAAATCATGTTCATATTTTTCTTTTTAGGCTTTTTGGTTCAATTTATCTTTCAGTATTGAGAATCAAGAAAATGACGATGGATAAAATCAATTTGAAATTGCGGCCTGAAACTCCATTTCTTTTATTTCTTATTTATGCTATATCTTCAAATTGTTTTTGTCATGTCTAATTTATTTCTAACTACTAAATAATGTTTTTAATTAATTTTCATTATTATAACAAACTATGACCAGTCATACTGAGATAAGCAAAGTACCAACTGTTGAATCTTGTAATTATTCACTTGTTAATAATAATCTATAAATTGTATTAAAATAAGAAAATCCCTGGCTGTTAGCTTTAATAACTTCGAATTTTTTTAAATTGTATAACACGATTTAAACATAAATATATTACCTAAGATATCACAGATGTTGCACTTCAATTTAAAATTGTCATAATGTTGAATAAATTTTTTATGGAAATAATTTGTAAAAAGCCATCAGTATAAACAATAGATTTAGAGCGTCTTGAAAATCCGAATTTTTAGAAATTTATTTTCCTATTGTTGAATTTCGCGCCATTCATTTGGGGCTCCTTGCGCGCGCAGCCCGCGCAGCGCATATTGGCTTCCCGCTGGAAAAAATCTGGTCATGGCCGTACACTCGATTTCCGACCGCCGTGAAATTGGCACGACAACCATAGAAAATCAAACTTTTTCTGGATGGAATAGTCAGTCAAATCCGAAACAGTTTCCCCGCAATAGTCGCCAATTTTCCCTACCTCAAATGTCACATCGATTGCGCTTGCGTATTGCGTATTGTGTTGTTTGCGTTAGCAACCAATCAGATGCCGATCGCAGCGCATGTGCAGTGGTATCAAGTGGCAATTGAGAGAACAGCTGAGAACAGCTGGTGACTATTGCGGAAGAAAATTGGTGACTATTGTGAAATTCTGACTATTGCGGTGGTGACTATTGCGGAAATCGAGTGTATGTGCAAAGCTTTACAAGCAGGCACTAGCCAATGAAGAAATAAGAAGAAAAAGAAGAAGCCCGCTGAAAAAATGCTGCTATTGGTCAAAATTTGGCGCGCGATTCAAAATAGAATTAATTTAATTGCATTTTGAATCGCGCGCGTAGTTTTGATCAATGGAAAAAATTCTCTCCAAAATAAAATGGCGCGAATGGACGTGAAAATATCTTTGACGGGAACGTGTCCAGTCCAGTCATGTGAATGTCCAGTGGAATACTGTACTGCGTTGACGGCAGCGGTTGACCGGTTGATCAGTTTGCGCGCGTATAAGTATCTATGATTATCATAACGTTATAGTAAAAAAAATAATTATTTAAATCATACTGGTAAGTAATAATATCAAACGTCTTACATTTGAGTCAGAAAAATAGTGATAGTACTTATGAAATTCAGCTTACGCACATTACACTTATAAAACTAAAACTAACCTCTAAAACTTTGTTTAGCCTCGGGTCCTTTATGCAGAAGATTCGAGAAAGTAAATACATAAACTAAATTGATATTATTCCAAACTAGATATTTTAGCGAGTAAAAAACATACAAATTAATTGATAATTTACAGATAAGTTATGATTCTAACAGAAATGGAGCCTCTAAAAATTCACTTAGACGCCCTGGAAATGGCCGGAAAAATGCTTGACAAGCATATTGCTGCCGACAGTAATTTTCCGTCATTAATTAATCTTATGAGATATACTGGGCAAGGCGGCCCTACAGTTAGTGGCCTGGATGTATATGATTATCCAAACTTGAATGGCTCCAGTTTAATGAATGTGAACCATATGAGAATTCACAGTAAAATTCCCTTGCCTTCTGAAGTCATGGAACATTTTGGACGTATCCTTTTACATATTTATAGATTTATAATAGTTATATACTTAATTGTAAATTTATTAAAATGAAATTTTTATTCTTAGTAATTTTTACACATCGATTAAAGTTTAATACTATACCTGTTTAATACCTTAATAAAAGTACAGATATGCAATGCCATTGTATGATGGGAATCTTTACAGAAATATCGAAAGCCTGGTTGACGATCGACAGCGATATTTACGTCTGGTCCTATGAAAATGAGTAAGTTTAAATTAATAATATTATCCAAAAACTTTAAAACCCTCAACAAATAAACTGATAGTTTTAGTACTAAATATTTTCTTTTGTATAGATCCGATGTTGCGTACTTTGACGGTTTAAACGAAACCATAATTAGTGTTGGTTTCGTAAAACCAAAACCCGGAATATTTCAAAGCTACGTGAAATATTTACTGATATTAACGACCACTGTTGAAATTACAGTGCTCGGGGTTACTTTATCCGAAACTAATGACGGTAAAATTCTGGACATTAAAAAAAAGAAATTAAAATGACTTATCATGAATTAAAAATGATAATAGCATTTTTATAATTTTTTAGGCTCACAGGGAGAAATTCAGCTGGTCCCTGAACCAATTTTTACAGTCACGACAGATGGAATTGCCATCACGACGGTAGCAAACACAAGTACTGGTAGAATTTTTCTCGGCGGCAGGAATGGATCACTTTATGAAATATATTATCAAGTATGTTGAGTTTTTTATGCTTGAATATTTTATCATGAGCTACTTTTTTAATTAAATATTTTATTTATTTCGCAGGCAGAGAGCAGTTGGTTTGGCAAACGATGTAAAAAGATAAACCATTCAGAAGGTCCGCTTTCCTTCCTCGTTCCATCTTTTGTTTCCATCGCTTTAGGCGAAGAGGAAGCAATTATACAAATATCAATCGACGATTCTAGAAACATTTTGTACACCCTCGGAGACAAAGGAACAATATCCGTCTGGGATATCGATAACGGAGGCGCTTCTAAAATCACTTCGATCTCTCAGTCATGTCTCGTTCAAAATTCAATTCATGCGGTTAAGTGCGTATTTACGTTTTTTTTCTTTTTTTTTCAGAAATTACATCTTTGAAAGACATTATTACATTCAATTTTGTATTTACAGGACTCTAGATAGTAACAATTTCCGACCCCTGGTGAGCATATCGGCGATAACGGAATCAGAATCCGTACACTTGAATCTTGTTGCAGTCGCGGCAACCGGAACGCGATTTTATTTCAGCTGTAGTTCCGTTTCTAATCCTTGTAGCAGACCTCAAGGTTTGCAATTAGTTCATGTGAGATTACCTCCGGGTTATGCGGCTAATGCACCAATTATGAGACCGAGAAAAGTTCAAATGGCACATTACAGGAAAGGTTCGTACTTTTCGATCTTTTTGCATAATTTAAACATTTAATATTAAATACTAATTTATAAATTATATCTGACATAATTAAATTTACATTTATAGAATATATTTTTAAAGGATCCTGAGATTATATTCCTCTTATAATATTGCATTTTAAATTATTTTGCACTTGAAACCCTCTTTTTGTTAGGAACTCTGATATTGACTTGTAGTGGAGATTCCGAAACAGTTTGGTGTTTAACCAACGACGTGTTTCCATTCACAAATTACTTGGCGGAAACTCAAAGTATCCTTCCGCTGGAAAGTTCAGTTTGGGCTATGGCAGAGATACGGGGTGAACCAGCCATTCACATTGAGAAGCAAAGTGGATCACAAGGCGATCCTCCTCTTTTAATACGTCAGCATATGGAGCCACCTAGGAAATTTATTTTCCTCACTGCACAAGTAATTTCAACATAATTTTATCTCTACTATAAGCATGACTAAATTCTTCCTTAATTAATAAAGTTCATAATCGATGTAGGGAGCCATAATTTTGGTTCAAGAAAGACCAGTCGATATTCTTCGTCAGCTTCTTTTAAAACAACGAGGTCCTGATACAGAACCAGTGAGAGGTTATTTCGAATCACAGTCTCCAGAACAAGCTTGTGCTACGTGTTTGATTTTGGCGACTCTTGAAAGTTCTCAAAATATTCAAGTATGTATCTAATATATTGTTAAATCGTTTTTCTGAATTTGTTGGAGCAGAATTAATCAATTAAATCTTATTTTATTCACTTTAGTTATCAGAATGGGCAACAAGAGCTTTTTTCTTGTACGGAGGCCAAAGAATATCCAACGTGGTACCCAATATAGAAGTTCACAGTGGATTTTCAGGTCTCAATACTGGTGACTTGCGCACTTCTACTCCCAGAATGCAGGGAACTGATCCTCGTTCCCCAATGTTTCGATTGCAACAACAAACCGGCGTCTGCACTGATATAGGTTTGCAACAGTTTTCAGGAAAACACGGGGGTTTATACCTTTACGTGGGTAGATTACTCAGGCCCATTTGGAATACCCGTTGTATTAAACAAGAGACAATAAATAATAAATGCCAGGTAAAAAACCAATTCTTTAATTATTCTATCAAGAATAATTATGATTATAACTCAAAATAATTTTTCTAGATTCTCAGCACAGTATCAGCTAGTCAAGTTGGCTGGATACTAGGACACTTGCAAGCCCTCAGATCTTTCTTGAACAAAAACACGCACATTTCTAAGCAGTAGGTTTTCTTGTCAATTTTAAGAACCAGGGATTTAATTATTATTTTAACGTAATTTTCATTTTTTTTTTGTAATTTTTAGGCACAATTCAACTCGAAGTATCTCCAACAGTTTTGAAATTAGTCATTTACAAGAACCCTTTGTTGAAGAAAGAAACTCGTTAGATGCATTAAAAATTTTTATTACTCACGCTTGCGAAATTCTCGGTCTTTGGAAAATACTCTGCGAGAATCAATTGCATAATATAGTCAGTTGTCTTTCGAAGGTAATTTTTCTTCTTTTGTCTTTCTAGTAAATTATTTATTAAACAATATTAATATTAAATTTGATCATTTATTACAGGAACAAATCAATCAATTCTCTACAGCGAGCTTTAGAGATTTAATTTTAATTGGACAGGAGATATCATCACTTTTAATTATTCATTTGATCGATAGGTGAGAATTTATCATTTTATGTTTACATAAGATCCAATTACTTCACTTTTATTATTATATTATTAATAACTTTTTATTGTTCTTGTGTCTAGCTATTTGGGTGACAATGCTTCAATCGATGCCGTTAGTGCAAAATTGCGGGAAGTTTGTCCTAATTTGTACAGAAGCGAAGACGCTATATGCTCAAAAGTAATTTTTGTGATTTTCAAATTAAAATACTCGAAAAAATTATAAAAATAAATAAAATTAATAATAAAATGTTTTGCAGGCTAACGAAATTATCTTAAAAGCCAAAAGCTGCACCAATCTAGAAGAAAAGGAAACTTACTTGCAATCAGCACTCAAGGTTTGTATTTTGCAACAAAAAAAAATAAAACAAAATACAAATTACAAAAGGAATTGATAATTTAACAACTTGTCTTATTTCAGCTTTGCAAAGAAGTCGCTCCACGATTAAATTTAGCAGCTGTCTGCCAACAGTTTGTAGCCTGTCAGTTTTATTCTGGAGTTTTGGAACTTTGCCTCTGCTGTGCAGAGAGAATTGATCCCAACAATGCTGCGTACCATTATTATAAAAACAACGAGCCAATGGAAGATCAAGAAGGCAATGTTGCCTATGCAAAACGGTATTTTTATTATTTTATTTATCGCATAATAAATTGAAATATTTCACTAGAGAATTACTGAATGTATATACAATAAGATGAAAACTTAATTTCAAATACTGAATTTTTTCATCAGGCTGGAAGTTTACAAAGAATTCACTGCAATGTTGGATCATCTCTACAATCAAAGTATTTCAAATCCTTTAACTCCGACGATTCCAAGTAAACCAGGGCCTCCAATCCTGAATTTATCAACGATAAACGCACCAGCGAAAGATACGGTATGCATATATTTTTTTAACTGTTGAATTCAATTATAAAGTATAATCCGTAATTTATAATTTGTTTGTAAATAATTTCTAATTATATAATTTATAAATTTAAGCTCCACGAGATTATCGACGAAGCTTTGCATTCTCCTTGTGAAACTTTGCACTCCTCTATTTATATGTGGATGATTGAGAAAGGACTTCATGGAGAACTTATTGCTCTCGCAGCTCCTTCTTTAGAAGCTTATCTTATTCGAGTTGGAGCCCCTGAATTACTCTGGCAGTATTACGAAAGAAATAAAAATCATGCAGCTGCTGCTAAGATTTTAGATTCTTTGGCCACGAAACCTGGGTACATATATAATTTACGATTCCACAATTTCTATATTTTATGTATATTACACGAACATTAATGTTTCAAAATTAATTAAACAGTTCTGGTGTTCCACTATCGCAACGAGTTGAATATTTAGCTCGTGCTGTTGTTTGCATGCGAAGCGAAAGAGCTGGTTATGCTCCCTATCTTGGAGTTTTTCTTCGAGAATTGGAAGATAAAGTTGAAGTTGCGAGAATACAACAACAGGTAGAATTATAAAAAATCTTAAATTTTATACACCAACATTTTATTGAAGCAGTGAATCTTAATTTCAAATAATAAGTATCATTCTTTAATGTATTTTTATTTTTTAGATATTGGAAACTATTACGAATCATGAAAATATCCTTGATTCTTTTTCTAGTCGAGATGAAAAAATGAGACTTAATTCTTCGCTACTGGATATTACACAGGTATAATGGAATTTTTAAACATTTTGCATAACTTATTATTTTTCAATTTTTCGGGACTTTTAGATTCAAAGTTTTAATAAACTTGATAATGTTTAGTTATACGAAGAGTATGCTGAGCCACTTCAACTTTGGGAGTGTAAATTGGCGATAATCCATTGTTCCGGACATCAGGATTCAATGTTGATCCAAGGAATTTGGACCAACATAATCGATAATGGTAAACATTGATAACAATTTTAAATTATCATGTATTGAATTCATGATTCGATTTTATACATTTATTGTTATTTTCTTTTATTGATTTATTGTTATTTTAAGAGACATTTCTGTTTCAGAATTAAAAAATGTTGCAGCTCCATCATCGGAAGACAAGATAGCGATTCTTATGAGCAAAATTAAACAACTTGGGCAAGAATATTCTGGAAGCCCTCACTGTTTCCCGATAGGTAATTAGTTATATTTTTAATTGCAAGGTTACCTTAAAATTCTCTAATTATAATAAAAATTTATTTATTTTCTAGATTTCTTATTGAAACAACTTGAGATTCGTTGTTGTCGATTAAAAGTATCCAATGATCATTTAATAAGAGGATTTTTGCAATTGGGAGTTCCGATAGAACATCTTTTGGATTACTACGATAAGTAAGACAAAGAATACAAATTTCAAATACATAATTCTCTTTAAAGAAATAAAAGTATTGCTTTAAAGGCATATGTGATATTTTGCTATAAGAGCAATTTAGTTTCGCCAATATTATGTTTGTAATAATAAATATTTTTTTCTACAACTAGGCGGTGGTAAATGGCTTAGTCTTAGAAAAAATATTTATTATTATAAAAGTAAAATTGTCGAAACTACATTGCTCTTATGATAAATACTTTATAAATGATGTAACCATTAATTATTTTTTCAGATTAATTGGAGGAAATAACCGCATATGGTTAAATGAAGGAAATGAATACCATTTGATTACATCCGTTGCAAATCTAGTTAATTATGTGATATCAAATTTGATATCAAATAACTACAGGTAAATTATTCTATATTATTCTTATATACTTTGTGTGTATACATATACTTATATACTTTTATTTTTTCATTGTATTTATTGCAGAATGAAAATAATCACAAAGTGTCAAGATATAATATCCAAATCGTTGACAATATTGTTCAGCAAAAAAAATGGAGGTGAATTGATTGAAGTGCTCAGATCTATTCAAAGTGTTCTCAACCGTGTGTAAACTGTTAGAAAATAAATATTTTGAAGTTTGTTACTTTTAAATAAATACATTTCGTCATTAAAATTTCAAAATGTTTTTACTTTTATATATCACCTTTTCATTACAAACTTAATTCATTATTATGAAATATGTACTTAGTTCTTCCTAAAGCTATTAGAATTCCTTTTATTAATATTGAGTTATAACTTAAAATAATTAAGATTTTTATAACTACTAAAGTAAAATCATAAAATTAACATGTTAAAGAACAAACAAAATTCCTTGTTTAAGTAAATTGGTGGCCCTGAAAAGGGCCGATTGTTTTACTGAAGTCCAGTCAATGTGAAATTATCTACTTGGAGCTGGTGTATTTGGTCACAGCTTTAGTGCCTTCAGAGACGGCATGTTTAGCAAGTTCACCAGGAAGAAGGAGCCGGACAGCCGTTTGAATTTCTCGAGATGTAATAGTGGATCTCTTGTTGTAATGAGCCAACCGAGAAGATTCAGCAGCAATGCGCTCAAAAATGTCGTTCACAAAACTGTTCATAATGCTCATCGCTTTGCTGGAAACACCAGTGTCAGGATGGACTTGCTTCAAGACCTTGTAAATATAAATGGCATAGCTTTCCTTCCTCTTACGTTTCTTCTTCTTATCAATCTTGGTAATATTTTTTTGAGCTTTTCCGGCTTTCTTCACGGCTTTACCACTTGCTTTAGGAGCCATTGCGACGATTTTGAAATATCCAGATAAACGGAACTCAAGAATCAACGAACTGCAATGAATCACAAGGAACAATGTTTGATCTGCCGAGCACAGTAGGTATTTTACGCTACGCTAAAGAAACAGCGAACCAATGAGGCGCTGGTTTGACTTAGATTCGAACGGAGCTCCTACCAATCAGTGCTTGCCCCCACCCCCGAGTGGTGCGCGTATGTCGCGTCAAAGAGTATAAAAAGTGCACTTTCTGGACTTCGCCTTATTACATTGGTAGAGTTGGTTGAGTCTAATTCGAGGTTTTTAAAAAGAATACTAAAAATGTCAGGACGTGGAAAAGGTGGCAAAGTTAAGGGAAAGTCAAAGACTCGTTCCACTAGAGCTGGACTACAATTCCCGGTTGGAAGAATCCATCGTCTCTTGCGTAAGGGAAATTACGCAGAACGTGTAGGAGCTGGAGCCCCAGTTTACTTGGCAGCTGTCATGGAATATCTGGCGGCTGAAGTCCTCGAATTGGCAGGCAATGCTGCTAGAGACAACAAGAAGACGAGAATCATCCCTCGTCACTTGCAATTGGCCATTCGAAATGATGAGGAGTTGAACAAACTTTTATCCGGAGTTACTATTGCTCAAGGTGGTGTCTTGCCCAACATTCAGGCTGTCCTTCTACCCAAGAAGACTGAAAAAAAGGCTTAAATTCAAAGGACATTTCAACAAAAAACAATCGGCCCTTTTCAGGGCCAACAATTTTTTCTTACAAGGATAATTCTGTACTTTAAACATGATTTATGTATTAATACTTTTAATATCTTTTACACAATTGTATTTTCAGTAAAACAATATGTACTTAATGCATAAGGGCATGTGATACTTTACCATAAGAATAAATTTGTTAAGCTAATTATACATTCATAATAGGGTCGGTGCACCTGTTTTAACCAACTGGCCACCAACAATTTTCGTAATTTATTACGGTTCCGTTGGCTCTATTGCATTTTGACAAACGCAGTTTGATGGTTCGTCAACATGCAGTAAAGTCAATAAATCTTCGTCTCATGGGTCTCATGTAATTTTGATTAATTTGCTCTTATGGTAAAATATCACATACCTATAATACGAGGTTTCTATAAACCTTGAAAAAGTCATGGAAACGCTTGCCCTTTCATATAACTTCAAATCGCCCCCTTCGCCCTTGACACTATATTTACAAGCAATTTACGTCTGATTCATAAACAAAAATATCTACTAAAAAAAGAAAAAGCTGAAATCTTTCTTTTAAATTAAGTTCTAAATAAATTTATTTTTATATCTTTAATTATGTGAAATATCTCCCTATATATAATTATTTAACTTAAGAATTTATCATTCATATTTGTCGCAGATTTATTTTAATTCATAACGTTCGTTCTCAAGTCTCAAGTGCCTTGCAACACCTTCTAAACGCAATGAAGCAAAAATTGAATTGTTCTCCGTCACTCGACTGTAAGTAAAATATATACGTCCTTGAATTGCAAGGACCCAAGATTGTTTGTTATAGAAAACGAAAAGTTAATCAACATTGAAAACGTTTGATGGCCCTGAAAAGGGCCGATTGTATTTATTATTTGTCGAAGAGATGTTTAACCGCCGAATCCATAGAGAGTACGTCCTTGTCGTTTCAAAGCGTAGACAACGTCCATAGCAGTGACAGTCTTTCTCTTGGCGTGCTCGGTGTAGGTGACAGCATCACGAATGACATTTTCCAGGAATACCTTTAAGACACCGCGGGTTTCTTCGTAAATCAATCCTGAAATACGCTTAACACCACCACGACGAGCCAGACGACGAATAGCAGGTTTCGTGATACCTTGAATGTTATCGCGAAGAACTTTGCGATGACGCTTCGCTCCTCCTTTTCCCAATCCTTTTCCTCCTTTACCACGGCCAGTCATTTTTTAGCAGAGATAATAAGCTCGAAAAGCAGATACAAGCAGAACGACGCAGAATGAACACAGAATGAAGAAATTCAAGAAATTGCCCGATTCCGCAATGCTTTTATGTCCTCTTAAAATCTCATCCCTTCCAAATTGCCACCAGCAAATTGGCACGCACCTATCCCAACAATGTCGCCACCAGTCAATAAGCACGCGTCCATCCCCACTACTTTGCCACCAGCAAATTGGCACGCATCCATCCCCACAATTTCGCTACCAGTCAATAAGCACGCGATCATCCTCACTATTTTGCCACCAGCAAATTGCACAAGTGTGTGCTCCACCACTTCGCCGCTAGCCAATTCCAATCATTATACGTCTCCAACAAGAGTCTATAAAAAGCGAACACAGCGAGCTGTTTTTTTCATTCTGCATCTGACTTCTTGAAGAGATAGAGAACTCGCTGATTTTAATTTTGTACAATGGCTCGTACCAAGCAAACTGCTCGCAAATCCACGGGTGGAAAGGCACCTAGGAAGCAGCTGGCCACTAAAGCTGCTCGTAAGAGTGCTCCAGCTACGGGAGGAGTTAAAAAACCTCATCGTTACAGGCCAGGAACTGTAGCTCTCCGTGAGATTCGTCGTTATCAAAAGAGCACGGAGTTGTTGATCCGGAAGTTACCATTCCAACGACTGGTCCGTGAAATTGCTCAGGACTTTAAGACTGACTTACGCTTCCAGAGCTCTGCCGTCATGGCTCTCCAAGAAGCTAGCGAAGCTTATTTGGTTGGACTTTTTGAAGATACCAACTTATGCGCTATTCATGCCAAGAGAGTTACCATCATGCCTAAGGACATCCAACTCGCTCGTCGTATCCGTGGAGAACGTGCCTAATTTCTATCCTGCACCAAATATAACAATCGGCCCTTCTTAGGGCCAACAAATCTTTTACGGAGATTTGTCTACTGTTCTTTAAACTTTTATGTTTTTTAAAACTTTTCTCCTTATTCATAAGAAAATTTCAATAAACGTAGCTACGGCTACGGCGAATCACAAAATAGCTTTATCAATGCTAAATTCTAAGAATTTTTTTTACACATTAGGAAAAAATAAGTAGAGGGGGGTAGGGTCCGCTAATGTTTAAATGTTTACACATAAATAAAATCTGTTCAGTACGGTTTGGGCAACCGAGCAGGACAGTCGGCCTGTAGGTGTTTTTTCCGCAATATTCTCAATTTTTTACAATTTTTTTTTTTTCTATTTACCGGTTCATAAATAGATTTCTTAATTTCATTGTATTAAAAGAAGTATTTTAATATTAAGTGATAAGTGTTTAAGTTTAAGATCCATTTGGATTAATTTGAGCTGGGCTGAAATTAAATTCAACAATTTTTTGTCTATTGTCCAAGTGTTTTGTGTACTGTGTAGCCAATTGGGATTAATTTCAGCTGAGCAGAGCCAGAGTTTAAAACTTCTATCTATAAATTTAATTCTTAATCTTCGAGTAAGTTTAATTTTTTTGTTTATAAAAACATTTATGGTCGAATTTTTCTAAACTTAATTGAAGGCCTTCCAACTGAAACATCTAACTACATTATGTTACTCTCAACTTTTGCGCTTTTCATTTTAACTCTTTAATTGTAAGGCAATTTTAAAATTCTTTTTTATTATGCATGTAGAAGACATACATATTGAGTTCTGTCCACTGCTTGTTTGTTTTTCTGTTCTTTGTCACTATTAGTTGTGATAAATTTTGATACTGTTACTTTAAGTATTGTTTTCTGATATAAATATTTAAAAAACAGTATAGATGTTTTAACGGCATTTTATAAGTCCCTCTTCTCTCCAATCATATCGCTTAGTGAATTTTCCAAAATTTAGATGAGAGGCGTCGAGCTTGTTTCCATTTTGAAAGTTCCGCTATATATTGCTAATACGGATTAGAGGATAAAAAAATTAATCTAGTAACCTAAAGATATTAACCTAATAGTAAAATAAAGAAAGTTAGGGGAGGGAAAAAATAATCGAAATTCAGAAAGATAGGTATTCTAAAAATATTGGTTTTTAATTGGTACCGCAATGATTAAGAAAAAACAAAATAATTCTAATAAAAAATTTGAAACTAAAACTTGACACACCTTTTTTTAAAGTTTTCATTCATAAAAATAAGTGATGATGAGAGTATCGATGATCTACACATTAAAATAAATAAACCTTCCATAATCAGTATGAATTACTATAATAAATGAAAAATTAATAAATTGACTATGTAGATTTCTGATAATATATGATAAATGTGAATCGTAATAATTATAATTTGAAAATTTTTGTCGAAGAATCGTCGACTCAATACAAAATGAAATACATATTATAATTATACATACTATAATTACATAATAATCAGTATTTACTTTTAAATATCTCATTCATCAAAATATATCTGCGTAACGTTACATCTTACACGATTTAAAAACAAAATCAATTACTTAACAATCTCATCTCTTTCACATACAACTATTCACACAATTCACATTCGCTCATTTAAAATAAAAGGTGAGGAATCACTTTTATCACTATCAATTGCTTACAGTCTTAAAGTTCCCATGAAACACTACTACTAGTGCTACTACTACCAGTTACTGAAGAGTGCCTTTTTATTTGAGGCCACTCAAAATGACACTTTGCCATTTCATCTGTGTTTAATTCGTCAAGTGTTTTTTGGTCCACAAAACGCATGCGGGCTGTAATTCCTGCGGTCGTTGGCCTTTTCGATGGATCTACATCCAGCATCATTTTAAGCAATTTAAACTGTAAATTAAATTTATTTAGATTAGAAAAAAAAATCATATTTTTTTATCTTGTTGGTAAAAAGTAGATTAAAAAGCATTAAAATGACATAATTGCTTTTTTAACATTTAAACTTAAGAATTTACTATGCAGATAGTATCTCTATTTACCTCAGTTGGATACTTATGTTCAAAGTTGTTGGGAAATTCAAACTGCCTTATTTTGGTTAGAGTTTCCACCCTTTCCATTTGAGTTTCAAATGGAATCATCAATTCAATCAGTATGATACCCAATGAGTAGATATCTACTTTAAAATTGTATCTTTGCCCATTCAACTGTTCTGGAGACATGTACAAACGAGTTCCCACTCTAGCTGTATGCTGAATTCCATTCTTTGAATTCATATTAGACGAATCACCTGGAGTATGAACCTCGTTATAACCTTCAGTCATTGCCACTAGTCCAAAGTCTCCAATTTTCACCTTATTATCAAAAGATAAGAAGATGTTCGATGGCTGAAATTCAAAATAAAAGATGTGCCTAATTAATTATTATTATAGTTATATTTTGCTCCACTTGATTAAAGCGATTCTAAAAATTAAATAGATCTTTTAAATTTATAAAATTACCAAATAAATACAAATTACGAATAATCACCTTCAAATCTCGATGAATAAGACCTTGCAAGTGAACATATTGCACAGCATTAACAATCTGCTGGAAAATATTCATAACATTTTTATCTTCTCTAGGCTGATATTGTTTGTTTAACCATTCACTCAAACTCATTTTTTTACACAACTGCATCTGTATATACAGAAACATCATGGGCGACTTTGTACAAGATCCCATGCTAGATCCTTTATCTTGTAAATTCAAATTAAGTGAAGTCTTCCTCTTCTTCTTGCTCTCTTCTCTTTTACTTGTTCTATTGCTTTTGCTCATTTCAAAAACTATAGAATTAGTAATATTATCATCATTACATCCATCAATATCATTATCATTTATTCCACTGGTTTCTTCAATCTCTCCATCTGACTCAGAGTCCTCTTGTGAATTTTTCTGGTCATAATCATGAGTGGATTCCTGAGATTCTACCACTGCGTCATTGTCATCATCTTCAAAGACAATAAACGAATCTTCGATCTTGTTATTTAATTCGTAAGCTTCACAAGCACTGTCTAGAGAAGATTGGTCACTCGGTGGCACATTGATGTGATATGAATTTGATGATTTTATATCACTGACACACAAACTTGAAGGGAAATCAGAATCGGGGAAGTTGTTCTTATTTAGTAATTCCTTGTCCTTCTCTTCTTGCCAACCGGCTGGTGGACATTCAATCCATGAATTGAAATAACGAACCACGTTTTCGTGCTCTAAATTTGCTAAAGCTCGAACCTCTCTCAACACTCGTTCTCTGGATTTGAGGCTGAAGCAAGACAAAAAAAATTAATTGAAAAAGTGAATTCTTGGCAGAAATTTTAATTCAGTTTCGTACCTGTTTGAGAGAGTTATTCTTTTAATTGCATATATGCGTTGGTCGATTTTATTTTGAGCCTCGAAGACAATTCCAAATCCTCCTTTTCCTAAACAATTAAGTGGTTTATAATCCGTAAGAAAGCGAGAAGTAAATTCAGATCCGCTAATATTGAGCAAAGCGTTTGGAATCTCTTCCTTTTTCTCTATATGTGTCTCAACGATGCAAGGCTGCAAAAAATTTATTTATTTTTAGTAGAGAACATATAATTAGGAAATAAGTAAATAAAATTACATGAAATAAATCTTACAGGAAGCATTGCGTCTTTGACTGTAGCATTGGCATGGAAAAGACTTTGTGTTATCATAAAGTTTAAAACAATTGCTGTAGTGATTGAAATCAGCAGTACTTCTTTCCTATGGAAGAAAAACAGACACTAAAAATTAGAAATTGATTTATAATTTAAAAATAGGAAGATAATAGCATCATGTTTAAATTCTACTTACCACCAAAACCATAGCGATGTAATAATTATTGGCACTGAAGTGTCTTCCTCTTTTTTCTTGAAGTCATCACTTGATGATTCTTGTTCCTCAGATACATTAGTTATTTGAGGAATACTTGAGTTTTTACACTGACTTTCATTGTTGATAATCAACTGTTCTTTAGAGTACAAGTAGAATCCGTTTCCTTTGAATATAAAATATTAATTGTTAAATAGAAATTATATATTTCCTACAAATAACAATATAACTGTAAATATACAAGTACCGTTTATATAATTCGAACTGTACAAAACTGACAAAGCCGTGGATTTAACATCATCCTTAGATTCTAAAGAATTATCATTCTCAAATCCAAACTCGTCATTTCCTGAAAAAGCTGAGGAAGAAATAATTTTTAAAAATTTTGAATTAATGATAAAGATATAGGAAATAATGAATAAATACCGATTGCAGGGTAGGGATTCCATGGGAATTTAGGAATATTTTCCTTTGATGGAGTGGAGGGTTGTAGAATTGTTTTTAATGCTGGATTTTCCTGAACATAAAGCTGCTGATTGTACATTCCTAAATAAAGTCCAGGATTGATTGAGAATTCGGGATCCCATAATCTTTGACTTATTTCAAATAAATTTAGTTCCTTCACGCCGGAATTACCATTGGCTTCGTAATTGTCATCTTCTTTCCACACACTGACAATCGGAGAATCAAACTGAAAAAATGTTACATTAATTTTATTATTCATTTTAAAAACTAGGGCGGCTTATGAAGCAATCCAATTATTTATTTTTTAATGCATTAACCAACCTTGTATTCCCATAATTTTAATTTTGGATTGCTTTTATCGACCGCCCAAATAAGTCCTTCCGGCACGATCGCTTTTATTTCAAAATCGAGGGTTATTTTATTTTCTATAGTGTGACAATCTAGATTTTCCTTTGGTGTCAATGAAAGTCCATGTTGGCCGACGCTGAAATTCCATCTGTAAAAATAAAAGTACAATATGAAATGGATTCAATTGCTTGATTAAAAAGACTTCATTTAAAAGAATAAAATAAAGTAATAATAACCTTTCGTATCCAGTTCGGGATTCCACACTTCGAATAGTTAACTGACTTCTCTTAATGACAAGTACTTCCTGTTTAACATAAGATTCGCTACCTGTTGTGTTTTTACAACCATGAATATCACACTCGTATAACACTTCTCCAGTTGAAACAGACACTCCTGTTAAAATTTTAAACGTATTACTTAATTCAGAAATATGATTATTTGAACGAAAATTAACACTATATAATATAGGGCACTGACCATAAGATCGAGTTACTTTCCCTCCAGAAAATACCAAGTCGGAGTAACGAAAAGAGGATTCTAATAATTGATCCGTTGTCAATGGCACAGCTTCCATATTTTCGCCATCGAATTTGTATAATCCCCCACTCAAAGACGGAATTATACGAACCCATTGTCCATGATTATCTAGCTGTTTAAAAAATAGAATTAGTAATTTGGAGTAAACATAAAACTAAATTTAGATTTATTTTTTAATTGTGGTTTTAGACAAATGATAAATTAAAACTACCTCTCTTTGATGAATGTTTGATGAGAGCATTGCTTCTTTTCCTAAATTTAAAGTCCATGCCTGTTTTCCTTGATGTGCAGCATCAAGGGCAGTTACTTTTCCATCCAAAGTATTTACAAAAACAAGACTGCAAAAGACAATAAGGTGTTTTCTGATTTTAAAACTAATTAAGATTTAGAATTTTTAAAAACAAATATAATTTATGATCTTTAATAATATAATGTATTTAAATAGTTTTACATTAATTTTAAATAAAGTTGTAAAATGTGTAAACTGGTGTAAAGATTCTAAAAGCTAATCTAAAATTTTAATAAATATAATACGTATAAATTATAAATAATAATAAAATCATGAAAATCTTTTGGGTAGTTTCCAGATTCCAGAACATTCTTAGCATTTTGAAAACTGATTAAATAAAAATATGGAGATATTTAAACAATTTTTTCTAATAATGCTCTGAAAAATTACTGAATGAATACAAAATGTCTTACAGTTTCAAGTAGAGCTTTATACAAACAACCAGCCAAAAATAATAATCCTTCTACCTTTATTACATCATCCAAATTTTTTTTTCTCTTTCAGAGTCTGATTTAAAAAACAAAACCATATAAATCAATATTCTGGTGTTTTTTCTTCTAAAAACCAAAACAATAAAATGACTTATATTCTAAAAAACGGAAAAATGCTCTTAGAAATAAGTTGAATATATTTTTAATTGTTCTAATCTATAAAATCAGGCCACCTTGTTGCATATAGGTATGACAACAATGACTCATCTCGCAGGTAGATAAACAATCGGATTTTCATTTAGAAAAAGCCATTTTTTTAATATGTTTTTTTTTCTCGTCAATTAGAATCAAATAAAACGACTAGTAAAAAATTAAAGAGAATTTATGATGCAACTTAAAAATAAAAAATATATATAGTAACCTGCGAGGTGGGTTATCATCTGATGTGGCATGATCGCAGAATGGTAGTTGTCCAATTTCGGCACTGTTGACGAAAACATAACAACCCAAAGAAACAACAAATAAACAAATCAATGTCCCTTTCCATTGCAGTATGTTAGACATTTTTAGTCACTTCAATAAACAAAATTATTTCTAAACAATCACTATCATTCTGATAACGCGAACTGCCATTAAAACTGTAGACTGAGAGCTACACAACATAACTGATATGATACGAACAACAAAACGTCCACGGCAGTTCAGTTGGATCTGATCAGATCTGATTTGAACTTCAAACAAATAATCATTTAAAATAGATAGACAAAATAAAGGGAAAAATGTTAAGAACCGCGCTCATCGAGGACTGCATATGTGTATGTGTATATATATATATATATATATATATGTGTATGTATTTATACTCCCGAGTGTAGGCCTAAAGGCTCTTTCACACCTTTTACATTTACATTACAGAAATTATTTATATATGTAAATACATATGTATTTAAGAGTAAAAGAGGCAGAGAGTTCCTTTTTGTACAGTTTTCCATTCTCTAAATTTTTTACTCTTGTGTACTTTCTGTTGAATTTGGTAAAATGTAATGTAAATGTAAAAAGTGTGAAAGAGCCCTTAAAGTACACATTACACAGTACATATGTATATGTATGTAGTTCAGAGGGTTCAGAGTTCAGAGGTTCAGAGTGTGACGTGGCCCAATAGGCGTGCGTACGTTCAGATTTCCCACCCTTTTTTATCTGCTTTTTTTTCTTAAAAATCGAAATTTCAATATGTAAGAAAAGGACGCAGTAGCACACAAAGTGTGCTACTTTTTAAGGTTTAATATTATACAATCACAAAGTTAAAACATTTAATATTTAATAGAATAAAATTAATTTTATTTTAAATTATTTAAAAAGCGCGCCTTGGTGCATGCGCATTATCAAATCGAGACTTTGCCAGGGCAGGTAGATTTTTCTTGATATTTATATTTTTTCGCAAAATAACTTCTGCTACATACTTTCTGAAGAAACGAAATTTTTCTAGGAGTTGAATAATAGATTTTAAAAATTCTCCATCTTTATGTGACTCTTTAAAAATAGCTGTAAATAACCGTTTTTTGGCACAAGGTCAAAACTCAAAATTCAAACGCGGACATTATATTTGACGACAGTGGCGTACTCTTGAGTTTTATTACATACATACATACTTTTAACGTTCCGCCTTTTGACTTAATACTCTATGGCTCTGATTTTTTATTGCAAAGTGCCATTTGCTAAGTGCAGTGAAGTGACGTGAAGAAAAAAAGTTTCCTGTTTTGGACGGTATGCAATAAATAATTGTTATATTTTTGTATAGTTATTAGAAAATCGACCTTTGTTGTTAAAAACGTGAACTATTTTGAAAAAGTTCAAGTGTCGAGATGAATTTAGCATGCCAATAAAGCTCGTGTCTTTCCTCCAGCCATGCCTGAGGACAATAATAGATTTGGCTGGAACCTACAGTCTGATTAAATAAATAGGATTGTCTCAGTCGCAAACACTCGAACCATTGGTGCTTAATAAGTGTTTCTTTAATCATACGTAAGTGGCCTCTTAATTTCCGTACCAGATATTTTATTTTCTTTTGAGATTTGAGCTACATAACCTTGCTGAATCCAGGTTCTATGAACTTCAATTCCTCCATAATTCGAAGTAATATAAATAAATAATTCATATTTTTCTAACAGGGAATTTTGTAATATCAAATATTATTCTAAAAAATGGAAATTAATCTTTGTTTCGTAGTAATGCTTTAAAAAAAAAGGAAAGGGAATTTGTGACATTTGCAGAGTCTTCCTTTCAAAGAGAAAATCTTATTGTGATTCGAAAATATTTTGACCGTGTGTTTATTATTAGATTAGATTTGTTCGTAGTTGCATTATGTCGTCTGTATTTGGCAGGAACGATTTCTACTGGATGATTTACTTGATGTTGATTTTCAAATTCAATTTTTTTATTATATCTTATAATTATTTATTCAACTGCTTAAGATTTTTTCCTTTACAATTTACAATTTGCAGACTTTTGTTAAATCGAAGAAAATCGGACTAAGATGACGAAATTCTTTTTTATTTATTATATATTTTTGTATTTGTTGGAATCTTCAGGTTATATAATTTAGATAATTTAGAAATTATAATAGCCAGGCTGTAGGAAGACACGAGATAATTTAATGAAACATTTTTAAATTTTGCATTTCACAATAAATCATTATTAACGAAATATTTACATTGTCAGGAATTATGGAAGGTCAACAATTTTGCTTACGGTGGCACAATTTCCAAAACACACTTCTCAGTTCTTTACCAAAGTTATTGGATGGAGGCCACCTCACGGATGTTACTTTGAGTGCTGGTGGGAGACACATACATGCCCACAGGATAATTCTTTCAGCTTGTAGTTACTACTTTAAAGAATTATTTAAAGTAATTAATTTCATTCGAAATCAATTTAAACTAACTGATTAAGAACTCTCATATAACTAAATGAAAAATACTTATAAAATATTTAAATAGGATTCTTGTTTTTAATGAAAGTATTCGACAAAGAGGCATTTAGTAATTTGCACAACTTTCAGGACTTGAATACGTCCCATCATCCTGTTATCGTTTTACCGGGAATGGAGTATTCAAATTTGTGTGCACTAGTCACATTTATGTACAATGGAGAAGTAAATATTTATCAGGAACAATTGCCTGCATTATTAGCAATGGCAGACACTCTGCACATTCGAGGACTAGCAGATATTGCTGGGGTAAGCTCCTTTTATTATTGCTTGAAATTTTGGTAATTCAATCTCCTAACGTTGTTCTATGAGTTTGGAAATTACTAATCAAGACATTATTAAGAAAAATTTCTCAACAAATATAAGCATTGTAATCTACAACTTTTATAAGAAAGGGGATTTAATTTTCTAGAGAAATTCAACCTTAATTTTTCAAAATTAATACGTAACTTTAACTATCTCTAAAAGAAAATAATTAATTTTAATTATTAACTAAATTTACTATACTTAACTTAAATAGACACTCCCATTCTCTTTATTAAAGGAAATTAAGTCATGCATGCTGGTGTTTAGCTGACGTAGAAAAAAAATCGCTGAATGATGATTTTGGGTGTCACAATGCTTGACTTCAAAAATTAGCAATGAAACAAAAATTAATTTTATAGTCTCAAATTTTCCTTTAAATTTATAGATTTCAAATTTTCAGAAGAAGCTCTAATTGTTACAATTATAATTGACATTTTCAAATTTTTAAAGAGCATGAATTTTTCAACGTAAAAAAAAGTTTTTTAAGTATATTTCGTAGTTTCCCTAATTTTGTGGATAATGTAGTAGTACCACCACCTAATCAGTAGAATTAATGGATCCTGTCTTACATAGTCAACCCAGTATCTTTCCTCAATTCCTAAAATTAAAAATACTAAAGTGATATCAGAAAACTGATACAACACTTTTGCTTGCTCCTTTTTTAATCTTGATATTACCCTATGATCGTGTTGTTTTGTTCAGGTCACTTAAACACATTCACTGTCGTTCCTCAAGAAGTACTTCACAGAGGATTTAGCCAGTACATATTATGTGCGTATGTGCATCGAAGGAACGATAATGAATAAAAACGATATCCACGAGATCAAGAATCGTTGTGTGTGTTGCAACTAAATGCAAGTGGATGCATCCCATGGAACCTTACCCCATAGAATGAATTTACAGGTATATTTAAAATAGATTCTTCTCGAATAGACACCTAGTTCTCTGGATACAGTTTAGTCAATTTTTTGAAATAAAAAGGCTTTCGATTTCGATATTCTGGGTCGTTTATCCAATTTTCTACATTAAACTGAACCATGCTAGGATTTTTATTTGTTGTAGATTTTGGTTCCTTTACATTCTTACATGTTATCATCTCATTAATTTCTTTCGCTCGCTTTATATTAACGATAGATTTTCTTTCCATTTAACTAAAATCCCTCGAGCTGGTTTGACGTTGTAGAGACGCATTGTTCTCATGGTGGATTGGTTCTACTTACATGAATTCCTTTAGTTTTTTTTTACTAAAAGTGCAATTCTATAAATGAGATAATTTATTTGATTATATAAGCAGTAATTTCCTACCAGCTTGAGAGATTGGCAAACGACTCTGAATTAAAAGATCCACAGACAAGAAACTAGGAGAAAAAATTATTATGCTTAAAATTAAACTGTTAATGGTTTTTTGAATCGTTAAATCTAACCAAGAATGATTTCCATTCCAGAAAAATTCGAATTACGATAATGGAATGGTTGTCGATCCACCGATTCCTTCTCAGGAAAAGGAAGTGGCAGACATGACGATAATGACGGAGGCAAAAGACAATAATCTAAGTTCAGATACGTTGGAATCAGTACCTGGAAATTATGGGGCCGATAATATAGAAGAGGAATCATCGAACGATTTAGATAGTATTCCTTGTAGTGTGAAAACTAAACCCTACTATTCCATAAATGCAAAGCTAAACCAAAGAGAAAGAAAATCTGTGATAGGAAATGTCCCTCCTATAAAACAGATTGAGACAAATTATGTAGGAAAGGTGGTTGAAGAATCGCCACCAATTATCGAAGAGAGAAATTTAATTTTAGAAAATTCCAAGGCACCACCGATTTTAGATGCGAATTTTAAATTTCTTTCTGGGTCGCTTTCTAACAGAACTTCACAGACTTGCAATAAAACAAGTGTAACTTGTCTAATTTGTGGTAAACAATTGAGTAATCAGTATAATTTGAGAGTTCACATGGAAACTCATAGTAATAGTTCTTACAGTTGTACAGCCTGCTCGCACGTGTCACGTTCTCGTGATGCTCTCAGAAAGCATGTTTCGTACAGACATCCTGTAACATCCCCGCAAAAACGTCCTAGATATAATTCGTCAAAGCCATAGAAAATCTGTTGTAAAATATTTAAAAATTTGTTAAATTGTGACAAATCTCCAAGAATAGAAAAATTTTCCATCGGAAGCTGTTTTCATTTTGGAGATAAATTTTGGGGTATGAAAGTTTTGAGGAGTTTGAAAAACACTGAAAAACCTTGAGGATTTCTGAGAGCAGATATTGATGAAAGAGTGAACAAGTTCCTCGAGACCTTTAGTGTTCAAATTGTTATTGTTTCCTTGTTATCGTTAAATCGTTTTAATAAAGACATCTTGGATATACGACATGTATATTGTATATATATAATCTCCTTTTTCACGATGAGCTATCCTTTTTGTCCATTGTCATTAGGTCATCTAACTGTCATATATTTAGGTTTTGTAGATAAAATTCATGTAAATATGTAGAATTGTTTCCCTATGAATGGTTACACTCAGAAAAGTTATAAAATAAATATATTTTAAAGTGGAATTTAGTGGTCTTTAATGAAACTGCCCTTGTTCATACATATTTAAAAAAAACTATTAAAAAACAAAATTGGGAGAATTTGGAAATAAATTATAATCAAAATTAAAGTCAATTGTATATTAAGAATTGTATTAAAAAATAATATACAATATTTGTAAGCTACACGATAAATAAATAAAATGCTTTTGTAGTTAGTTATGCCACCAAAATTATGAGAAAAAACGTGACAATTTGACATTCGGGAAATCGATTAAATCTTTTCCACGCGCCATATTTTAGTATTGCAGTCCTGGCCCACGGAAATCAAAGTCTCCTCATCCAACCAAACGAGACGAGTAATTTGACTCTGTGGATGTGCATCTGAAATTTAAAAAAATTATTGAAAACTAAGACCGATTCCTTGAATTTTCTAAACATAAAACAACTTTAAAATCCACGTACTTTTAATAATAGTATGTTTTGCCGGATTTGTTACACTCCATATTATAATCGTCGTATCGAGACTTCCGCTCGCAACCATAATTGAATCTGGTGACCAGGCGACGGAATTTACTCTTGCATTGTGGAAGCCCCATTCTCTATCGTGTGCAAACTAAGAAGAATAATTAACAGCAATTAATTCCAATATTATCTCAAATTTAGAATTTTAACATTTTCAGTTTTAATTGTTAAATATCTGCAATATTATCCACAATCGAAATTGGCCTTTGGATGAAAACTTACCAACTGGAAATCCAATAAATGCAAGTTATAAAGTTCACATGAATTATTAATTTCCATTAGAATAGATAGAGAGAAAAGTGATAAAATAAATACTTTATAAATAAAATGTAAATTCACCTTGTATTCCGGCAGCGAATAAAGAATGACTTTTCGGTTAGCATCGCAAGCAACCACATAATTATTGTCAGGACTGTAAGCGACGTCTGTGATCGAACCTAAATGTTCTAATTCAGTCTTCGGAGATAATTTCGCTCCCTCTAACGTATAAATATGAACCTTGTTATCGGAAGTTCCACCCACTGCAACTTCTCCATTTCCTTGATTGATTGAAACACAAGAGGGTTCGTAATCAACCGGCAAACCAAATACTTTTCTTCCGTTTTGGATGACCGTTAACTGAAAAATAACAAACAAAATTGCTTTAAAAGGTTTTTTTCACATGTGTTTCGGTTAAAAATAATACTCTTTTTTTAATCATAACGCTTCATTTTGAAATTTTGAATTCTGAAAATGTTTTATTATCAAAACACTAAGCACCTGTCTGATAGAAGCGACGACGACAATATCACCATAAATATCAAGACCATGAGGTTGAGAATCCAACTTAACAGACGCAGATTCTGAATAAGAATTAGTTGCAATATCAACAACTCGCAAATTATCATCGATTCCAGCAGTGTATAAAGAATTTTCCGCTGCCTTCATTCCGTTAATTTGATTTCCATGACCTTGACCTTGAACACGATCATTTTCTCCAGTTTTAGCGTTCCAATTTGTGATGTATCCATCGTGTGATCCGGTGTAAATTGTACTTCTGTCAGGACTTAAGGCTAATACTGTTATGGGTTTGTTGTGTCCCTTTATTATTCTGAGAGGTTTGCTTGGATCGTCAACGTTGAGATAGTTTATAAATCCACTGAGTGAAACTGAGAGCAGATGGTTTCCTTGCCATAGACAACTTACCTGAAAAGAAATTACTTCTTAGTTTCGATTCTAATAATTAATAATCTTTTCTACAATCTCTTGATTAATGTTATAAGAGGACATTTGATAATTTAAATAGACTTAAATACGTACTTGTTGATCATCAACGGTCGATCCCATGTTGAACTCACTAATAATTGATCGAGTTTCAACATCCCAGAGTTTGCAAGTCTTATCTCCAGATGCTGTTAGTAATTGTGTTCCATCTGGTTTCCATGCCACCTGTTGAATATTTCGATTAAATTCATTTTCTTTCTCTAAAATTTTAATCCGTATTTTAAATGTATTTAATTTCTTACTCCATAAACTCCGCCTTGATGAGCAGGAGAGCCAACTTCCCCAACAATTTCCGACGAAACTCCATCATAGATAAATACTTTTCCATCAAATCCTGCGGAAGCAAAGAGATTTCCTGACGGTGAATAACGTACAGCTTGAACGAATCGAGTGTGATCTTGTTTAGTCATTCTAATTGAAAAAGAACACTTTATAATAGACTGAAAGAAAAAATTAATTTTGTTTGAAACTTTAAAAAAAAACCTTACTTAAATTTAAATGGCGGGCCTTCAAAGACAGCAATAGTATTATCTTCACTTCCAGTAATCAGTCTAAATGGTCTCGCAGGTCTAAAGTCACAAGAATTGATCGATTTGCTCTGACCAGAAATTTCACCAACAGAAGTTCCTGTTTCTGCCATAAAGACATGACCGAATCTGAAAAATTATTTTTTTATAGAAAAAAATCGAAATATTTATAGATTCGTTTAAAATTTAAAAAACTTAAATTAAACATTTTTTTAATTAGTAAAAACTTACAAACCTTTCTCTGCCTTCGCCGACAACAACCATACGTTGACTGTCAGGCGACCATGCAATATCCTTGATTGGTCCACTAATGGGTTGAAATTCATTTTTTAATATGTGTTCCTTATTGACTGTATCCCAGATTCGAATTTTCCCAGATTGGTCTAAATTCATTTGAAAAATTAAAATTTTAATTTGAATTAGAGATTTATGTAATTTCAATTTAAAAACTTGAAAAGAGAGTATTCGTACCTCCAGAAGCGATGTAAAAACCACTTGGAGAATATTTAGCAACGTTCACAGGGCAGGAGTGTTCAGTATAAATATCAGCAATAGCTGGATTCTGCAAATAATTTGATTATTTATTATCACTACGAACATTAGCTTTTAATATTAATGAAAAATAAGACTTACATCAATATTTCGAATAATAACGCTATTTCCATTGGTGTATAAAAAATTCTTTCCTTTTGGATCGCTACCTAACACCAAAGGTTGTCCTCTTTGTGTGCGAGGTAAAGTCGCAAATATGTATTCTGAAAAAAATTCAAAATCTGTAAGACTATCAATTTAAAGAAAAAATCAAATTGAAATGTAAATTCAATGCAATTGGGTTGACAAAAATATAAATACATATTTGAAAATTGACCTCGAAACTAATTTTCTTAGCTTTGTAGAATAACACCTACTCCAATTGATAAATTGGCTGGAATCCAGACCCAAATATTATAATCTATTTTTGTCACGAATGTTAGATTTCTATTATTATGTGTTTACATTCTACAATTCAACTAAATTATAATTTTCCATCTCTCGAAAAGAAAGATAAACTAACAAAATAAAAAAATAATATTCTAAAAATAAAAATCACTCCTAAATCTCTATATTTTAAATATTTTGTTATAATCGAAAAATACTCCGAATACAAAAAACTAAAATATTAATTCCTCCTTTTAAAACCAAAATAAAAGATATATGACACCAAATAAAAAAAATGATAATGTATTTCTAAAAATAATCAATTTTTAGATCATTCTTGATCTTCTCGATTCCAGTCACTGAGTTAAAAATAGTTAACTTAATAAAACAATTAACCACCTGTTACATTTTACAATAATTTCTCAAAACAAAATTGCCAAAGTAGCTGACTTTGAAACTGCTCTATAACCGTTCTAAAATAAAAAAATATCGCAAAAATTTAATATTTCTATTTTTGCAAAATAATAATGAAACTAATGACTCATTCCAGAACTACTAAATCCTCAGGGAAGATACTTTAATATAAAATCATTAATTACATAAAGGAATGAATAACGGTCCACAAAATTTCGGCATTATGTCGGCGACTATACGTGAACAAATAATAATCTGCGTGGCAAATCTGAGAAAGTCAAAAATTGATGACAGTACTTACTAGTTTCGTAGGACATCCTTAATTAGGTGATTCACTTTATTTAACTTGATTTGTGATAAATCCAGGCAGAATCCAATAAAAGGTGATTTGTCACCAACTCAACTTAACAGTTTATAAGTTTCTATACCTCTGTCAATCTCTGTAGTCTGTACTTCCCCCACACAGTCGCACACTCAACACTCACACTCACAACCGCAACAAGAATACAAGAATATTTGTTCCGCCCTTCTCCTTATTAGGTTACGTTAGAGCATCGACTATGCGACTTACAAGATATCTCTTCTAAAATTCCCTTCAACAGCCAGTATTTTACCAATTTTACTCATTTAAAAAAAAGCTAAAAAAATCTTTTTAACCAATTTGAAGTATTTAGAAATGCAATATATCTGATATCGTTTTTTTGACCTCTATTCCTATTTTCATTTTTTTTTTTCAATTTATTTCTTTCATTTCTGAGATCTGATTTTCAAAAAAATTCGTTCACCAGGAGCGCCACTATTTAGAACTTCTTTGCTAAATGGCTGACTCCAGTCGATAAAAAAGAATCGATAACGAAAATTAACTGTATTTTTTATTATTATTTATAATAATAAATAATGAGAGTGAATGTTTTGAGTATATTAGGAAATTAAGACAATTATTAGTTTGATAGTGTTTTTGATCTTGAGTTATATAATATACCTATATTTGTTATAAAAGAATAAAGAGGATAATTATTTTATCTTTTATCACTCTGTGTGATTTATTTATTTTAATTTTTCTAAGTAATTTTTTTGTCTTGTTTAGGATTATTCTGCTTCTTTATATGCTTATTAAGTTTATTTTGTTGGAAATTCTATATTTATTTATCAACTTGTGATATTCTTGAGAGGTTTCTATTTTTAGAAATTCATAAGTAAAGTGAATTTGGTAATTTTGTTTTTCTAATTATATATGTGAATAAAAAGTTTTTCACGAGAACGAAGCCGCCATGACGTGATATAGGTTCATCAGAAAAAGTTTTCATAAGTGCCCGGATAGCTCAGTCGGTAGAGCATCAGACTTTTAATCTGAGGGTCCAGGGTTCGAGTCCCTGTTCGGGCGCACTTTTTTTGCATTTGGTTTCTATATTTTTATATTCCATAATTATTATTTCTAACAACTACACTATCTTCTTTTTTACTTCTTATAAGTGAATTTATTTTTTAATATCCAGAAATTTCGTGAATTCTTTGTAGAAAAAAACCATTTTATTTCAATTTAAATTTAACTATTCCAAACTTAAGCCTTTGAAACTTTTAAATTTAAAATTTAAACACATCAGAATTAAATATAGAATATTGAACAATTTTAAAAGTTAAGAAATTTGTAAATAAAATTTTGTGTACTTAAAATTGGATAACGCTTAATTTAAAAAATTTTAAATAGTTCCTAATTAAATGTATCATTGTTTTTGATAAGTTTTGACATAAAATGTCTTGAAAATTTAATTATTTCTCAGATTATTACAATGCGAAGGATTCAACACTTCTTGTGTTAATAAAAAAAAATATTTTTCAGAATACTTGCAATTAGAAATTGTTCGCTATACAAAAGCTTTAAAATTTGCTACTTATTTGATAAAATTACAATTTTGGGAGCGATGTACAAATTAAATTGTAAAAACGCAATACATATTTGAGAATTTGAAATAAATAAAATTTATTTAATATTTGAACATATTTGCAAACAATAAAAGTTTTTGGAAATACGTTAAACACTTTTACAAACTGTCAAATGATTGAAATAACTTTTTTTTTTGCTGTAAATAATATGTACAGAAATGACAGGTGTATTTATACAACAATATCTTGAAACTGAAACATTCAGTAACATTGAAATTACTTTATTATTTCCAATAATGTACACTAGCTTGACTTGACGAGTAATTTATTGTTTAGGTGGGTTGAAGAGCTCCTCGAGCATTTTCTGTTCGGCTGAAATTAAAAAGAAACAAGCCGTTAATAAAATTAAAGAAAAATGATTTTTATACAAAATATCTGAAGACTAGAATATAATTAATTTCTTATTGCATTCAAACGTTAAAAGTTAGTAATAAAAATTTAATTACACCATCAAATTTTTATTTGAAGATTTTAAATTTAATTGTACTGATTATATGTGTATTCTTTGAAAAGTAGAAGTGAGAATGGCAACTAAATTTATTATTACCTATCATTGCAATCTTCTTCTCTGCAGCTAATTTTGCTTCCTTTGCTGGCCTTTCCCGTTCTTCAATTTCTCGCAGAGTTGCTTCATACTTGCTAAATCGTTTGTGATTGTAGGCTCCATAAATAATTCCAGAAATGAGAAAGGTCCACCGGCAGGCCTGAAATTTATTTTATACTGAATTTCCGACAAAATTTTCATAAAATTAAAAATTATTATAAAAATAAATAAATTATAAAAGCGAGATCACAAAATTAAATCAAATGAAAGTACAGGTCATTAATAATAAAAATTCTAAAAATGAAAATCACAAGTTTAAAATCTAAAGAGAAAACTTTCGAATGTCAATGTCAAAATTAAACTCTTTGAAAACTATTTTGTGGAATAATATAGGTTAAGAACAAAGTTCGCTCTAAAAATCTTTCGAAAATAACAATTGAAGATAGAATCAAAAAAACAATTTCCGATCAATAGATTCAAACGGTTTGATTTTGCAACAATAGACACTTGCTGCAACGTTAAAACTTGAATTGTCTTTTAAATTATCAAAGAAATTACATAATAAAACCCGAATCCCCAAAACTAAAGTGCGAATCTATCGTTTGCTTACGTCAAAAAATCTCCCAATTTTTAAATTTCGGAATCGAGGATTACTAAAAAAGGGATAATTGTTTTGTTTTTTGAGTAATTATAAATACATCTTTTTGATTAATTATAAATACCTTAATTAAAGGAGAAACCCGCACGGGTCTTGGATTCAGTTCCACAGCCGACATTTTTAGTTTTTACTCGTACTCGTGTCGTGTGGAAGAATCAATGCTCGCTCACATTTCTTATGTATGTTTCACGTCATCTGGGCAGCTTAGCCAATGACAAAAGTCCTGAAAGGCACTAGAAAATTGTCATTGGCTAAGCTGCCTAGTGACAAGATGGTAAACGAGGACATGAGGATGGCACTTTACTTCTAATTGTTAAAAACAATAGCAGAACAATAATTAACAATAGATATCTTTAACAATAGTTTTTTTATACTTCCAAATTGTTTCAACAATTACTTATCCTCAATTTATATTTCATTACTTATATTTTTAAAACTTTTATTTAAAAAATGCTCACTGAATAATAAATAACTGTTTTTATTATCTTTTAAATAATTTATAATTATTTATATTATAATAAATGTTATAATCATCTTATAAGAGCTTATAATTTAAAAAATATCGAATTTTAATATTGCGTAAAACGAAACAAATAAATTTTGAGATTAGATTAAGGTATTGAAGAAAAAACTTTACCAAAATTCTTTATGTATTTTTAGCTTACATTTTTATTGTTTATTCATATTGGCTTTTGGCATCATACACGTGTAATTGTAATATCAATATTAAAAGTAAAAAGTGTAATGAGTATGTAAAAAATTATCGTTGCTCGAAGAAAAGATTTCGTTATTATTACCAAATTTCGTATTAGATGTTAAAAATATAATATACATATAAAAAAACACTGCTATTACAAGGCAATGTCTATAGTACATGCAAGTTCTCTGAGTATATGTAGAACTACATCAAATCAATCTTCTGATTGTTGACATATATATAATATATATACATATAAAATTATGTTACTGCATAAGTATATAAATGCCTTAAGAAATATGTATAAGTATTATGGCCTGGAAAACTTACAAAATTTTAACACAAACTAGAAAGTTCGAAACGAAGAAAACTTTTGTTTCTAAATATAAAAATGACACTGAAAAAGTCACTTTCTTCCACCAATTTGCATCACATTATAACGGTTGAGAAAAATTATTCTATTGTATTTTATTATTTACAAACTTCCAATTTCTTATAAAATATCTTTCTTTAGGGAATAAAATACATTATATGCATATTTCTCCTAAGATCCTATATTTCTAAAACCTGAATAGTACTTTTGAAATTATAATAATTACTTAGACACGTTCATCATTCGTGATTTATTATTGTTTATTAAATGTGAAAATTCTGATATGCAGTACCTCCGTCTGTAATGATTTTTCGTACACAACTATTGAATGGTTTTTTTTTGTGTAGAAAAGGCATTCTATTTCACGTGCGCTGATCACCTATCATGTGATATCACTTCTGTCGTTTTAATCAAATTTCCATGATAGTTCCTCTTGAATGTGAAGCTCTCAATTTCAGAAATTTAAACTATTATTCGTTGGACGGAAATTGAAATAATCTTGCCGTGAAGTGTGATTAATACTTTTAAAAAGTGTCGAGCTATTGAACAAAGTATTTCGTTGTATTTATTGCTAAAATTCTAGGCGAAGTACAAATTTAAAGCGTATTTATGATTTACCAGATTATGATTACATTATTACGCGAAAGCTACCACAATCATACATATATCTATCATGTAAAATTTGTATCTATCTTATTTGTGATACATACTTGGAATTGCATTCTTACTTTAATTAAAAATTTTACTTTGGAAGCAGTAGAGCATAAATCAGTCTAATTTAAGAGCTCAGCACTATAACGATACATAGGAGAAATTTAACGAAAATAATATTATTGACTCAGTTTTGTGTATTTTTTGGACTCAGAGTCCAAATCTCACTGTTTTATTTTTTACTGTTAATCCTTAAAAAATAAGTTTAAAAATTGATCAAAATTTAAGAACAGCTTTTGTAATGCTGCATTATTGCACTGTGGATACGCGTATTATATATTTTCTCTTCTGAGTTTGAAATATGTAATACAAAGTTATGTATTCTAAAGAAAGCTAAATCCGCTTATAGTACTATAAATTTTCACTTTGAAATAAGTGTCATTTTTAAATAAACTATATACATATTGATGCAGAGCTTTACTCTTAATTTTCTTATAGTATGTAAAATATGCCAAAACAATATATTTTTTTTTTCTGCTCCTCTGTAAAGTCAGGATTTTTTCCTGAGCATCGGTTATAATCCTGAACTCTTCACTTATAATAATATATTTGTAATGGCAGTGATGACCAGCGGTTTAAGACGACTGTGAGCGTCACTCATCTGATACTCATTACATATAGTGTAAATGCCTTTGTATACGTCATCCATAGCTGGACAGAAATACGATAAATTATAATTTACAATTTCAGATTGAGAATCTCTTTAAGATTGAGATTATAATTTAATTATATTTGGCAGTTTAAAGAATATAGAGAATTAGCACGATTATACCATACATATTTTTTGATTACTTAAAAATCGAGTTAAAAATTCAAATTACTATTGATTTAATTTCAAATTAAATTTCAAATTGTCAATTTTTTATAATTTAAGAAAATTATTTAAATTTTACAAAACTCTTTAAATTTTAATAAAATTTGGCAATTCGTGTAAACAGATCGCAATCAATTATTTCTTCACTGTAATATTTACGTTACGTTACGTACACACATTGTCTAAAATGAATTAAGCTTATTCTTAATTCCTTGTACATGCGAATTCTCTATTAAAGTATTTTATGTCCAGATTTGCAATTAATACCTTATTGCAGTACAGGCAAACCTCCAAGCTGTAAATGGAAACATGTCGCGCTATTTGTCACATAAAGCTACTAATTTCAGGACTATAATTAGTATCGTTGGGTGCTCATATTTAAATAAATATATGGGCCGGATTAATTTCAAATCAGACAAGTTCTACACTTTATGTCCCATGCAGAATCTGTTTGAGGGTGAAATATGTCCCTTGAAGTGTAGAATCTGCGTGATTTAAAATGGAACTGGTTTTCTGAATAATGAAAATTATATAATTGTGTAATTCAAAATGTCCGACATTACACGAGCGATTATCCTTAGATTCTAAGGAGAATGCAGGTTTCACTGTAGTCATTTTATAAATATGTATCAAAGCAGACTGTCTAAAGACAACTGTCGACTACAACTTCACCTAGTTTAGTTAAAACTTCATCAAAGGTCAATCTCTCTCGTGGATCATAGGACCAACATAGAACTTGTAACTCCTGTAACGTAGGAGGAGCAGCTTTATGTGGTTTCCATACTAGGGTTCGCGCTTTAAGTTGCGTTAATACTGAATCATCATTAAGCTTATTAAATGGCAACTCTCCCTGATGAAACATTTCCCAAAGTAAACACGAGTAGGAATACACATCGCTTTTAGTTGAATATTCATCCTCGTAAACTGCTTCATAAGGCAACCATCGCAGAGGTATTACATGATTCCGAAACTTTGTATACTCTTGATGATAAGGTTCTTTTGTCATGCAGGACATGGAAATTTTAAGGGTGAGGTTACTGGCAATCAAGCAATTTCTTGCAGAAATATCTTTGTGTACGAAACGATGATCCGCTAGATGCTTGAGACCTCTAGCTGCTTGATTCGCCAAAGAAATTATTTGTGTAACAGATAATTGCGGTGCTCGAGGCTTAGAATCATGAGTAGGACTTGAGGTAATGTGATCTTTTCGAGAAGCAATTAAAAATTGCTTTAAATCACCCCAGTCTGTATGCTCAATGATCATGTAATCAGGCTCCTCTTCTCGACAAAGACCAATTAGTTTTACTATATTCTCATGGTTTAGTCTATGTAATAGATCCAATTGACGTTTAAACTCTTGTAAAGTATTTTCATCTTTTGTATTGGTTAAACTTTTTACCATCACCACTATTTCCTTTTCACCATCCACTTGATATTTAGTAGAGAATACGTCGCCAAATTCTCCGCGACCGAGAGGCTTTAGATCTTTAATATTCGAACGAGAAATGGCAATTTTATCGTAGCTAGTTTTTGACTTTTTTGAATGATTGCTACTTTGGCTTTGTGCGGTTTCCGCTCCATCACTTTTCTGGGACTCACGATTGTCTTTCTGCTTCGCAGAATTTGCCTTCACCCTTGTTTCCTTCAGTTCTGTTTGTTCTTCTGGAACGTCACCGTTTTCTAACTTTTCTGTGAGAATATTTTTAATTAGGAGCAATAATATACTTTGTGAAGAAAAGATAAAGGTAACAAAAATTCAGCTTACCTTCACCTAGTTCTTGTAAGTACTGTTGCTTTCTTCGCCTGCGTCGATAACGACAGTACAACATCAATCCAACAACCAGGATCATGTAAGCGGCAGCTGCACTAAGTGTGATGGTCACTGTTTTTGTCATCATGGATGCATTGTCAGCATCTAGGTCCAAATCAGAACGGAAACTGTCGCTTGCTAAATAAACAAATAATTTAATTAATTATTTTACGACTCTTATAATATATATAATTTATTTTTTATATATAATTGATATGTATACATATCAATTAAATAATAAATAACTAAACATAAATAATAATAAACATAATAATAATAAACATCAATCTCTTCATTAGAGAAATTCCATGGGAAAAACTGCCTCCTCATTTACCTTTGACGTTAAGTTGAATTTCTTCTCTTTTGAAACCTCCACTATTACCAGCGGTGCAACCGTACTTTCCCTCATCACTCAGAGATATAACACTGATGTAAAGACTGCCATTTGATAAAATCTCAAATCTTGAGCTATTTAGATTATTCATAAGAGAATCTTTGTCCCACTGAATTGTTGGCTTTGGATCTCCTTCAGCTGCACAATGTAACATCAAAGGATAACCCTCAACTGCTTCTGTCGGATTTTGTGGTTGTACAGTGAATTTCGGAGAGACTGTAAAAATAGATAGAAAATATCAATTACTTTGTTACAGCAGAGCTTGGCGTGAAATAATTTCAGTAATACTATTTACATACCTACAACATCAACCGTTATAGTGTGATTAATAGAACCTTGCGCATTGCTCGCTATGCACGTATAATTTCCCTTATCACTTTCCAAAACGCCATTGAAATGAAGAGTGCCGTTGATGTCTTGAATGTGTTTAGCAAATTCTTGATCACCATCTTTCACCCATTTTACAGCTGGATTAGTAGAACCTTGGGCTTTACAAGAGACTTTGGAAGTTGAGCCACGTTCCAATCGTCTGTTAACAGGCTGGGGAGAAAACTTCAATTTCTTCTTTACAATTAGAGTTGCAGATTCCGAAAAAATGCTCTTGAATCCTTTTGTGAACACTTCACACTTGTATACGCCTTTATCTGCCAAATCAACGTTTTTGAAATGTAATGTTACATTGCCAAGATGATCACTAACTCGATGTCTAGTTGGACCTCCTGATTCCTTCAGTGGTTCTTCATCTTTGAGCCACCTAGCATGCGTTACCGGTGGCTCCATTCCATCGTAAGAACAAGACAGCGTTACAGAATCTTCTTCCATCACGGACAATGACTCCGGTGAGCGAATTATAGACGGTGGTCCTGAGAAAAATTGATATATACAATTAAGAGGTTTATCAATTGTATACAATTTTCTTGTGTAGATGTTCTAAGAAGAAACGACGGATATATAAGTATAGTAAATTCTTACTCGAAACGATTACTTGTACAGTCATTTCAGTTTCCCCTGCTAAATTTTCAGCGATGCATGTATAATTGGCCTCATCCTTGCCTATTTTAGCATTTGCAATAATCAGTGTATTATCTTGAACTCGAATTGGCCCAGAGTCGCTTATGATATGTCCTTCAGGATGTCGCCAATAAATTCTAGGAGTCGGAACACCTGCTGGCACCAAACATGTGATCTGAAGCTCTTGATTTTCTCCGACTACAGCCAATTGATTAGGTAAAGATGGTTCGAGTGATGCTACAGACAGATTTCTTAGATCTGAAAAATATAGAAATAGATACATGGTGACAGCTGTGAAACCTTTACACACACACACACACACACACACAAATGTTTTTTCATATTATAGGTCTACTCACAAGCGATTTGAAGTTTAGCAGTGTATGTGTGTATACTATTGCCTCTTATCCCCTGACAGTAGTATATGCCGTGATCTGCATGGTCTACTTTGTGAATAACTAACGTTCCATTTTCGTAGACAGTTTTTTCTTCATCCGTTTCCAGTAAAAGAGTTTTATTAAAAAACCACTTCACAGCTTCAGCGTTTTCAAATACGCAATTGAACTCAGCTTTTCCACCAAGTTTGACAATTAAATCTCTTGGCACGATCTTAATTGTAGGAGTATCATTTGAAGGAACAATAAGTGCGAAATTTTCCGCAGTAGGAGACATAACAACGTCATTTCGCGCAAGGCACGTGTAAATACCATTATCTTCAAAAGTCACTCCATGGATGTAAAGTTTGTTCTTTTTCGCCTCGATTCGATCATTCAATAGGATTTTATCCATATTTCTAAAAAAAAAAAAATGTTGACAATACGACATAATCAGCTTCTTCATCATTTCGATCTATAATTACTCGGATTGATTAAATCTAATCTCTAATTTGGATGACATGACCCTCTACCTACACAACTTACAATTAGTTTGAAGCTTAGAATTTTTATAATAACTATACTATAATTATACTATATTGTACTAACTTTAACCACTCGTATTTAAGTTCTCCGGATCCATCTACGTGACATCGGAGTTCGATTTCTCCACCATTGCGAATGGTGGATGGCAATTTGGGCTCTTGCAGCTGGACACTTGCTTCGCTAATCCCTACAATTAAAAATATATATCTTATATAAAATGCTACAAGCAATATCGATTATCGACTTTAAATATACACCTAAAATTTCGTAAAAATCTAATCATATAGTGTTTTATAATCCGTACGCAAATTCTCATTAAATCCTGTAAAAGATCCCGAAATTAAAAATCAATGTTTTACAGAGGTGGAAAAATTTTGCAAAACTTCGAAAAATAGAAAAAAATATATGAAAAAGGGGAAGTTTCCTGGAAAAAGGGATAAACATGGGGAATGGGGGAAAGACTGATGTCTGCATTATGTATTATTATAATTGTAGATGTCCTTATCGTTATTATAAAAAATATGCTGTACGAGCGCATTAAAACCACACATTACTGACAGCAAAAAATCTAGTCATGAAACAAATAATTGAAATAAGTGAAAAGAATTGCAACAGAAGAGGATTTCTGCAAGTCGTGAGCTTTGCTAGTGGAAGGGATGGGATACAGAAGAAAACCAAGAGATGCAACTGCGCTGTTTCAGGGGGTGAATGGTTGCCATGGGGATAGAAGGAAGAGGGGACCTGGTCGGTCGATGCAAACGCACCATAAAGTTTTATGACTCTCCAGAACTGTACTTATCCACCCTCGTCTGCTTGTGGATCGACGGTGGGACAATGCAGCTAAAACCAACTGATATTAGGAAATTATTCAAAAAGCTGAATACACTTCTGTTTTGAAATAAATAATTTTCAGCCTCTAGGACATTACATATAATTATATATATATATATATATATATATATATATATATATATAATTCCCAAGGATTCTGTGAGATTTCCAGAAGTTTCAAAAAATTTCCAGTAATTTCCAACGATTTTGAAAAAATTACATAGAATTTACAGGGATTTTGTAGAATTTGATGGGATTTTAAGATATTTTTAGCAGACAGGAACTTTATAATTTGTATACTTATAAAAGTTCAACAATATTTGGATTTTATTAGTGGACTGCTATTTTTGCTTCAAGATTCATTACATTGAGCAAATTGAAGTTATATTTGACATTAACTTCTTTATTATAGATTCATTGATAGCTGAAATTTGTTTCCGTTTATACCCTGTTTCCAAAGAAACCATATTCGTGATTTAATGTAATAAACTCACATTTGACGATGATTTTTGCGGATGAGCTTTCGATTGAGTCTCCACTGGCTTGGTCAGTTGCAACGCAAACGAAATCACCGCTGTCAAGAATCCGATTAGCTCTTGTTATGTAGAGATCACCTCCTACAAGATGCCTTCTAGGACTTGGTGCCATCGGTTGACCGTCAATTTTCCATGAATACTTTACTCTACTTTTAGGCTCAGCCTCACATCTCAATCGCACCGGTGTATTTTCAGTCGCAGTGTGATCCTTAGGACTTACGGAAAAGTATAGTCCATCGTTAATTCCCAAAATAGTTGTTGCTGAAAGTATTAACAAAATTTCGTATTAGTTTTTCTTTAATTTGAGTTTAAAAAATTTGTATAATATAAGCCCAGTAAACAAGAACACATTAAGAAAAATACATTAGGAGCCTCCGTATATAAAATCGCTTTTTCATTAAAAGATAAGCAGTTTACTTATGCGATTTCAGCCAATCACAATAAGTTCCATTTTCAATATTGAATTTCCAATAACATCTTGCTAGTAAGGAAGTTACACATTTTAAAATTACTTGAGAAATATATGTAGTATATTATGATTGAAAATATATCCATATGGTCCACATATTTTTTTAGAAAAATAAAAACTGCTGTATAGAAGCCTGGATGCGTTTATCTTAATTGTGATAATTTCATGAAGACTGCGCTTCCTCATAGAGAATCGTTTTAATAGAATACACAAAGTGACTTATTTAAAACTTTTTTTATTACGAATTTTTTATAATAAAAAAACTTATAAGTTGCAGTTCTAATCGTGTGTAATCATTCATCTTATTGAATTAAATTCTTTACTTTTATCGTTCAACAAATTTGACAATAATATATATACATCAAAATTTCATGTAAATAAGAATCATCAAATTTATAAATCCATCAGACATAAAGTAAGAGATTTTACGTTCTTGGCTGTTTAAAACTTCAAAAGGCTTGAGAGAGCTGGATTATTTACCGAATCAGATTCAAATTTTCGTACTATACACAAACTTTCAGGCCCCGTTTATTTTTCAAAACCAAGAATAATTTTTTCTCGGCTCACCCTGTTCAGCAGTATTATTCTTCATTATCTGGTTCAAAATAAACGCGTTGTGAAGTTCACATATCTTGATATATAGCATATATGTAAATGTAAATGAATTTATCCTTTCAACAATATGACATTTTTTTCGTTTTTGTTGAAAGGAATTCAATGTCAATTCAATATCACTCTAAATAATTCACAGGAATTAAAAAAATTAATATAATTCAAATTAAATTCTCAGAAATTCAAAGGAAGTCGAAAAAATCAAAATTATTTCAAAAGAATTCGAACGAATTTAAGATTCAATCGATTTAGAATCAGTACTTCTTATAATTAGTTGCAAATGAAGTAAATCTTTTATCTTTTTTTTTTTTTGAGAGAAAGAGAGATAGAAAATAAGGAGCCATATTTTTCGAATTTAAAAAAAAAATTCTCTTAATTTATCTTTATTTCGAAGGTAAAATGAAGACGTTGATATAAAAGCCGGCGTGAAATAATGAAAATTCGAAAAAGTCATTGAACTACATAAATAATATCTTCAGGTTTCTTTTTCATTATTTCCGGATGCGTAAATATTTATAGAAATTAAAAAAGTCTCTGATTCCGGTCTGTGTATTCAACTGACATGATTCATCCCTTCGCGAGTGGTGAAAAAAGGATTTGCAAGCAACTATGGTGTGTAGACTGTAGGCTATAGAGAACAGAACAGAATTATGTATATGTATAATACTTACATGAAAAAAGGAAGATCAAAATTACGCAGAAAAGCATGTCTATCTTCCAGAAAAGAAGCAAAAAACCAATATAACACATCACCTAAACCTCACTCATTCAAATTCACTATTCCAGAAAGCGGTTTCTTTAGGCTGCTGTCATATTTTCATTAAAATACTTAGTACTATACGCGTTTAAAAACAGACCGCATCGAGTGAAGCGACGCGCCGCACTGTGAACTTAAGGATTTTAATATTAAAAAAGCGATCCCTGTAGGATGGCAAAAGTACTCATCCAATGTAATTCGACTGATCACAAGATTTCTTTCGGTTTTTTAAAACAACAATTGATAAAGTAGGGAAGGATTTGTGTGTTTAAATCCCTGCTTAACCGTGTGTCGCTCTTATAGATCCTTGCCTTACCGACAGTATAAATTTTGTTTGGAATTCTGAATATTTCAGATTAGAAATACGTATCTTAGTGTTTTTACTTTAATTTCATATATTTTTAACTCGATATTTTATTTTTAACAAAAGATATATAACAGAAGTGTAAATACCGATAAGGTAGATTTCGATCAACGGTACATGACTTTAAGGGCAAATTACCATATGCATATGACTATCAGGATTCTCAATTGGTAATATTAAGGCCATGTGGTAATTACCATATGAGTAAATTTAAATATCCCCGTTTTTTTCTCACAATTTTTACATTTTCAAAAAAAATAATAGTGCACAGACGTCCGAGTTCACGTTCTTTACGCCTGTGTACTATTATTTTTTTCAAAAAGTAAAAATTGTGAGGGAAAAACCGCAAGTTATCTAAATTTGCTCATATAGTAAGTATATAACAGATGCCTTTATGATACTTTACCATAAGAGCAAATTAGTTTTATACCAAATTATAAATTCATAATAATAAATATTTTTAGTAATATATATATATTCTCGTTTACGGTTTTTTTAATTTTCGTAAAATTTTGCAGTTTTTGTCTACAGTAGTATTATGTCGTAATAATTGAACACGAATTTTTTATAATTTAATAACGAAATCTTGGGAGCAAAAATTGGGTTGTTATCCGCCCCTCATTCTATCTATTAATTTCTTATAACATTAATGTAATTAAGGAATTTTATCTACAATGATAGTTTCCACTAAAAACCTATAGAATAAAAATCTTGTTGTACCTACTATGTAATGTGACGATTTGAAAAGATGACACGTATTGTCCCAGATCCACTCTCCCTCTCTCAGATTTCAACACCCCCTAGAAAAAGATTTCATTCAAATCGATTTGAATGAAGTTCGGACTGAAAACATTGAATTCAAAATCTTGTTATGTAAACGCAAATTCAAATTCAGTTGAATTGCTTCCAATTTAGATGGAGAAACTTTCGCGAAAAAATTAAAAATTTTGAAAATGATCAATTCTTTTGATTATACATATAAAGATGAAAATTCATTTATACGAATAAATGAACTAACACATTCGTCTGAATGCTTTTGCATCTTATAGTAATTGAACGCAGGCTGATTAATTAGATTCGTATTAGAAAATCCGAAATGGACATTATTCATGATCACCTACAAAAATACGAATAATCTCTTGAATATTACGAACGACAACGCAGGAGCCGTTACGTATGGATGTACACATGTGTATAATAAATTATGAAACAGGTATTTTATTTATAATATGAAACTATTAAAAATTAAATATCTTTGCTAAAATTTGTCTCTACATTATTGCGAGGGTATAATTAAATTCTATAAAGTTAAGTATTTCTTATACTTCAGAGTGGTCTCAGGGAAGGCTATATTATATTTCGTCTATTCCAGTCGACTCACAACAATTTATCCAGTTCCTTGTTCATATAGATATTTTACATCGACATCTTTTGAACACTGATCGGTGAAAATTTCGCTTCCTTTACCAATACTGTTGTCGATGATATGTACCAGATTCATATTAACAGATTGCATACATAATTCATTTTCGGTCTCCCCAGCCAGCACTGTTGTAGAACCAAGACGACGCACTTTCGTCTCTCGTTTTACTCCAAGTATTATCTAAGTTGTTGCCTCCTGCATCCTGAAGAAGAAATCTTTTTCATACGTCTTTCAAGATTAAAATTTTTTTTTCCACATATATTTTATTAATATAAGTGCTCCCAAGATGTAGCCTCAAGGCAATGGAGCATGCATCATATTATATCAAGGCTACATTTTAGTATAGCACTATTGGGTGTCCTCATATTTTTCAAGCTATCCGATGTTTAAATCTAAAATTATTGACTAGAATGTTTCAGCTATGTACCATAACGTTTAGTTGATGTGTAGTGGGCGAGAGATAATCCATGTTTGTATAATAGGAAGTATAATTTTGATAGCATTGTTGCTGAGTGGTGGTTGTTGTCCAGGCTAATCTCTGATGATCACTTGGAAATCCACCACTGCTTTCTGTCACAGCCGGGCTCCAAATACTACTGCTACTCCCTCCACTACTGTATACCGTACCACCCAACTGTAAAAAAAAAACAAGAACTGCTTAATTAAGCGAAAAACCATAGTAAATTTAAGTTAAATGTGTTAGTTACATCGAAGATATTATACACATATATAATTATATATGTAGATTACATTTGTAGATTATATATGTATATGTATGATTATATATGATTATATTTGTATGATTATATATGATTATATATGTAATTATATATGTAGATTACATTTGTAATGTAGAGTACAGAATTACATTGCTTACATTGCAATGAAATAATATTTGATTTATTGAGGGTGTACAGAACAGTCAAGTCAATGGAACAAGGATTAAGAACTAATCTCTTAAAATTAAGTATAAAAAAACTCGTTATTTACACTGGGAGGAGTTGTACTAGCCGCTAACATCAAGCTTGTTGTACTTCCTGGTGCTTTATATTGTGGGGAGTCTCGTAAAGGAGTTGGTGAGCTAGCGGCCGAACCACTTGTACCACCACTTCTACAACAAACGTATAAAAATTTTACATATTTATAATGTGAAATCTCATACGTTTATTGATACTCTTATAACAGTTATAACTTATAACCGTTATAAAGTTATACTTACAGAGGGGTGGTGACAGAAACTGCTGTTGCAGGGGTTTGTGTGGTAACCACGGCAGGACTCTTCCCTGGTGGTGGATTGCTACCCGAATTTCCAGTAGATTTTTTTGATCTAGGAGTTTTTTCTTGCTGCTGTTGTCTCTGTTTGTCTTGTTGTCGACATTTCGCACGTCTATTTTTGAACCACACCTGTAAATCAGTCACTGTTAACTCCTCGGTTAATTCCATAAAACGACTTTGGCAAAAAATTCCTATGGAATTGTTTTTTTTTACTATTTCTCTCTGCTTTAAACAAAGTTAATAAACATAGAAATATAAAGAATTCAGCTAACGATTTTGAAATGTCAAAGATGTTACGGACTTTGAGAACTAAAGCATTCGGAACGTGTTCTCGCATACTCCACCCTCATGAAAGCATAAACGCATCCGCAATCACGACCGAACGCACCTGGTTCGCTTTTGAAATGAATAGGATCGTAACCCCATAGTCTTTCACACGTATCTGTGTCGAGTCACTAGTTTTGCTACAAAACTAAGTTCTCCTGCAACATCAGTTTTTTTTTAAGACAGAATTGGCTCTATGGGAGAATTGCTTAAAGAAGGGACTGATGGCCTTATATTTTTGAGTCGTCATTTTAAATATAGCCTTTAAAACTCGAACTTCCTGATGTAAATTACGCCTCTCGAACTTTAAGGTTCAGAAATTAAGATTTTTTATTTACTTTAAATTTGGTTGCATTGGAATCTCTTTGCCGACCACGGTTTATCTCGAATTTATTCGGATAGGAAAATCTTCAAGACGACCTCTAGGATTCCACTATTTTCACGGGTTCACTCGGAGTGAAGCTGATTTGGTGGGATACAGACTTCAGAATGAAATGTTTTCTATTCGAAACTTTCGTAAGAAAAACGCATCGATAGACTAGTAGTCTTTTTACATATAGATTTTTATCAGACGCAGTTTACTAGTTTGTATAATCGTTTAAATTCTTACCTGTACTCTTGATTCAGGCAAATTAATTTTTAGTGCAACTTCCTCGCGCATGAATATGTCAGGGTATCGTGTTTTAGAGAATAAACCCTCCAATACGTCTAATTGTGCTCGAGTGAATGTCGTTCTTTCTCGGCGTTGTTTCCTGGGATTACCTGGCATAGGTGAACATTTTTTAAATTTACAACTTCATATTATCTTGGCGCTGATTCGGATTGATTGAATTCAAAGTAATTCAGATAGGATTTCCATCCGAAACTTTCGCCACAGGGTTAATCATAAAATGAAAAGAATTTTAAATAGGTAATAAGTAGAGGCACTCACAGTAATAGGACTCACCGGCAGGTGAACAGCCAGGGTATCCAATTGTCGTATGGAGAGCCTCAATTGGTGGCATACCGAGCGCACTAACATAGGGGTTTGTTTTAAGGGCACTGTATGGTCCAGTGGCTGATGCTCCGAATCCTGATGGACCAAAAAGTTCAGATGCGGAAGTGGTAGCGGTCAAGCTCCCGAGATCAGTGCTGCCAGCACCCCCACTGCATCCGGATGTTCCACCCAAACTATTAGGCCACATAACCAACCCTGCCACGACTATTAGGTAGTCTCTTCAAAGAGACCTCGACAACGTATTTGATCCACTATGACACTAAAAATATTATAACTCAATTTAGTAATCATAGATGATATTCAATCTTCGAGTGAGGACATTATAGTTTACCCAACTTGACAATATCTAAATAACACATATATTAGTTAAACTAGACTTAATTCCCTGAAAATCTGAAAAAAATAGTCTACCTTATTTATTTCCGGAGAAACAATTTCCTGAAGTAGTCCACTTTCAGGCCTTTATTAACTTCTATCTGCAGTTGAAACTAAAAACAAAAATAATCATCGTTTAGCTATATTAGTCACTAGTATAGTAAAGTGGGTTTTGTACCATTTGGCGCCTCAGTCGGTAAAACCGATAAAGCTGATAATGGACATTGCCAACAGATGGTAACAGCAATTTCTGTATTACTGACTGATGGTAATACCAACTCTCTAGTTTATCAGTTTGTGGCAATGACAGTTTCCCCACTTAACGACCGATGACAGTGTCACCAACCGGCAAAATAGAGACTGATGTTACCACCAGTTGGTAAGATATGGCATCGTCTTTACCATTCGTCGGTAATGCATAAAAAATTAGTTGTTGCAAAAGCTGTTTTCAGAAAGGTATTGAAGGTTAAACAATTGGTTAGTTTATTTTACCACGCCGAATATTAGGGAAAACATTTAAATCTCTTATGTTATGATGTGACTTCGTATTATGTCGATTTTTACAAAATTATGCATATACTACATATACCTCACAAAATAAATGTGACATTAGTGTATGAAACGTAATTCGTGACAATTTTTTTAAATGAATGAAGAACTCAGTACAGAGCTCTGGAAATCATGTCTTTTTCTTGGAGAAAGTCTGACCATGTTTCGTCTTATGTCCGATCGCGTTAACGATCTGCAGAACCTCTTATTTTACATATTGGCGATCTACAGCACCAATTGTCTTTTGCTTTACATATTGAGGATCTGAATATCATATGTACCAGAAATTTTGAACATTCAAATGAACGAAATTTTTAACTTAAATATTGGTTAAAGTATTTTATTTTATGCAGCCAACTAACGCACTCAAAACGTGAGAGATAGAAAGAGCATGCATGCAGGTGTTCATAATTCCTATTATTTTTCTAAGAATTTATTTATAGATATTTTATGGATTTATTTTCTGCAATTCACATATAGGTGCAGTGCAGTCGTTGAAGAAGGCGCTTCTCTTGAACGATAAAGCGAATTTCGATATCAATTTTGGATTAATCGATTTCAAACTACATATAGGGGTATCTTGAAATTAATTTTCCCATTTATAAATACCAATTCGCTTTATTGTCGTTTAAAATATGCAACTTGTGGAGTATACAAGATGAAAGACAACAAACCTGAATACAGGAAGCCATCATTGGAATTATTCCTGGTATTGTTGGTTCCAAATAGTGTCTAAGTCTTGTCTCAAATTGTGGTACCATAACTCATCAAGGTTAAGCTTTGACACACGCATAAATCCAAAATATTCCGTTTCCAACGCGGAGAAAATCATTATTGCTTTTGAATAAAACTCATTTCGGTTTCTGGAAAAATTATAATGAACGAGAATAAAATAAAGAAATAGAAAATAATATTTAAGCAATATTTAATAATTACTCAATTTTGATGGATATGTGAACAAATTGAACAGGGGAATTGCTATATATATACGAGGCGTCGCAAAATAAGTAACTTGATGAAAAAGTACATCCTCAATTTCAGTTTCAAATTCTCTTTCAATTCTCTTTTCTTTCTTTTCTTTCTTCTCTAAATTCTTATAGGGCTGGAAATTTGGCATATGAAATTTTGCTATCGTGTACATTTTTTCTTACGAGTTAATAAATGTACAAAATATCATTAAAAAATACTTTTGTGCAGTATATTGTATGCGTATAATGTCAGTGACTATATATATACAACAAACCATTCCTCTCGAATAAGACTGACATATGTTTAGGATTATCTCTTTAATAGAAAAGATGTTAATAGTCTGGATCAACATCATTAGGTAGGAATTTAAACTGAGAAACGTCATGTGTTCTCTGCTATGACAAATATCGTGGAATATTATCATCATACATATAATCTTTCTACCATTATATTATTATATAACCCAATGGAAAAAAGCAACATTATTTTTAGGATATTTCTCAGTCTTGTTATAGAACTCATCGATATTGTTTTAACTTTCAAAAATGATATATGTACTATAAAGTATAGATAAACAAAAATTGATGTGCTTGAAAAAATCTACAAAATTGCTATTGAGGTCAAAAGTTCTAATAATAAACTGAAAATAGCATTTTGTACCCCACACTTGATTTCAATTGACAATTCTTCAAACATGCGCGCCTTCGATTTTCGCAAACCTCAGATATATGTAGTTTACCACCAGTGAACCAAAGTTTTTAATAAAGTATTGTAGTATGCGTTGCCTTTGGTGCATTCATACCTACAGCGATATTAAAAAGTTAGTCAGGAGGAAGAAATGTGGTAAAGTAACGGGGATGGACGGCCCTTCCAAGCGCTATAACAAGATGTTCTTTTATTTTTGTGCAGAATTTCGCGTCGAACGTACAATGCGGTAGCACTTGTTACAGACCTCAAGTGAGGGCAAAATTCCTAAGTCACCACTCGATTGATCCTGAAGGGTTCTTCGGCGGTCTATAGTCCTAGACATAGTCCGTGTTGCAGAGATCCCTATCCACCCCCTTTTCAATTGGTTCAACTCCAACCAACCCTCCGCAGTTAGAACCTACTGCAAACACTCTTGTGTTACCAATTGATAGATATTCAGCACCATCCCTATACATAACTTCTACATCCTCATTATTACTTTCATACTCGATGCCATCATCACGAGGGTGATCACCGCGCTGTATTCGATTTGTGGGATCGTTAAACGGATTATGTTAATCTTATGCTATTTCCAAAAATGTCCCTGGCTAATTTCAGCAATATTGTAGGTCTATAATGCATTCATTTGATGATGATATTTTGAAGCGTTTATTTTACCCAAATTCATTTGACTGAAGAACAATTTGTTGTGTTTTTATTTATCCGAATTACATGTATGCTATAATTTTTGTTTATTTCACTGCATATGGTTTCACTTTGAGTTTTGTCTTAATTTTAAAACGTGATTTCAATGATTAAAGCCTTCAATTATTATTTTGATTTTCAACATCTGAACTTATCAAGTCTTATCAAGTTATCAACTAAAACATAATGAGTTTTCTTTCGAGATAGTAAAATGTTCTTGCAAGAAGGGACGTACTAAACATCACTGTTCCCGACCCGACGCGACATGCAAAACTACTCCTGAAACGGACACTAGGGGAGATTTTTTTTGGCTTCTCTGCTGAAATCACATTTTAAGAGTTCCAATGAATAACTATAGGAATTTACTTCATTAGAAAATCACGTGTTATTAGTTGCACGGAGAAAACTGGATAGTCTTCTAAGATAGTCAACCTAAATATCTGGGATAGTAAAGTCGATTATCCCTATGTTCAAATTGTATATCCAGATATTCAGATTAACTACCTTGGAAGGCTGTAATCGTAACTATGTCTATTGTGTGCATGACTAAAAGGCAGGTTGTTAAAGTACTTTATAGAAAAGCTCATAGTTCTGTTCTCTGTACTCAGATTTCGTGCATCTGGTGCTTCTAACGGACTAACTTTACTGCCAACCTATCGCAGACGTGAAGTTCTGAATGCATTGTTTTGCTGAGTGTTTGTACACAGCCTCATTGTTTCACAAGTACACTTGGTGGACAATAATGCCAGTGCCTATACATATAGAAGTTGTTCGTTAAACGCAAGGATCGCATAGATAGGTATTACGATCAATTCGTATTCAACATGATTTAACCCAGTAGAGAAAAAACAGGTATGCACATATAGTTGCATACGTATAATATAAAAATACCATTAAATAAGTATATATTGAATATATTGATATATAATATAGAAATTAACAACTTTCTATTGATAATTTATAATGAAATCTGCTTTGCAGCTTTCTTTTAAATTCAACGTCAAGTATATTATAATCAGAAAAAAATTTGTTTTGATTCAAAGAATTTTTTGAAGAAATTATACATTTTTTTGAATTAAAGAAAAGTTTTTTGAATCAAACAAACTTTATTCTGAGTTTAGTCATGTGTACATATATATCTGCAAATAGAATCCATTGAAATGAATTCATATTTTATCATAATATATATAGTTTTCAATATACGAATGGATTTTGTTTCGAAAGAGAGCCTTTTCATTTGTTTACAGCCAAACTAATAATGCTTATCACAACAGACATCGCAATGTTTAATCATAGTTCATAAATAATTAACGTTAAACGTACAATTACGATTTCGTGGTACAACAGGTCGATTCGTGGTGGATTATTATGGAAATTCAAAAACTGCGGTGAGAAAATCCCTCAGAATAATAATTCTGTTATAAGCGGGACGTTTTCGCTTTAAAACAGAATAATAATTTATCGTATATGAAATACATCAACTAAAAATATTCATTATGTTTCAAAAGCAATTAACAGAAATACACGTAAATATGAGTATACAAATTAGATATATTTTATAGAGAATGGCGTATACAGTGTACAATTTCTATTATAGACGCACTCACTCCTTCATCTTGCATTATGACAGCTGTCGAACTAATCTTCTTTAATATACTTATAATATTTACCTCGTCATTCTGTAAGTTTAGTGTATCCCGCACTTATATGAAACTATGAAGTATATTGTGAAGTCTTCTTAGAAAATTCCTTGTATTTCTTAACGTCGGATGTGCATTACTGTTCTTCATTTTACTATATATTTTTTCCGAATTTTTTGATTCCATACATTTCCATATATTTTCCATATATTTCCATACATTCTAACGTACACTTTTAAAAATGAGTCCACAAAAATGTTGATTGTCGAAAATGATTTAGAATTTTTAAAATGTCCGCAAGATATATCAGAGTAGGTACTTTTAAAGTCGAATTTTATATTTAAAACTGAAAGAATTGAAACAAAATTTGCTTTTTAATCAAATAATATTATATTAAAAACTTCTTAAAGCTAAAGGTTTTTAGTATAAATTTGATCTTGCGACTTCTGATTATACCGGCGGATATTTTGAAAATTCACTAGATCCCTTTTCGATAGCCATCAAACAAACTGAAAATACTTGTTTATATATATTTGCGTACCTTTTAGATACAAAAATTGTCTGAAAAATTTAAATCTATTTCAATCTTTAAAACAAACACCTTCAATGAGTGAACAAGACAAGAACTTCTCGATATACTCGCTTAACTCAAAGACTTTATATTTATACATTCCAAAATTTGTGCCATCTTCAAATTCTATTATTTTCACTTGAAGCGGCGATGTCTTAGCCAAATGACACATGTTTCCGAAAGACAGTTTCTCAGAATAGCTAAAGATTAACTTAGAAAAATAGTCGCACATAATCTTTTATTACTTACAACTTAGAAAAATTCGAACTCTTAAATTTCATTGTTCAGTTTTAAACAAGGGGAAAGATTTATTAGCAAAAATTGTCTAGATCTCCTGGGTTCGTAAATTGGCGTACTGTTTCTGAACTGAGACATAAAAAATCCGCAAGTGATGTCGCTTATGGTTTTGCGAAACTTGAAAAAGGTTCTCAAGTGTTGGCAAAAGATTTAGCTAACGTTCCTTTCCACGTGGGGTTAGTAATTATTTGTTTACAGAAAGTCGACTACACGACAATTAACAATTCTGTCGAGAAAACGGTTTTTCTGACCGGAACAAACTCGATCATTTTTCAAGAACGAATTCACAATTTTTGAAAAATATCTCATATTTGGAAAAACGAACTCATCCCCGTCAATGTAAAGTTGGATCAGTTGATGTAATCGACAGGTGTCGAAATTTTATGTAATACTCTCATTTAGGACAATTTAATCGTTCAACAGTTCACATACATTTAGTGTAACTCGCTCCTTGATAAAACAAATCCTACAGCCTGATCGCTCTTATCTTTTTACTTACCGAGAATCGCTGTTTGTGTCACACGAGTGCCCGGCCAAAGCTCAGCAATCCTGTTAATGATTAATCCAGCCTTATATCGCACGGGATGTTGAGAGTAAAAAGGGATAAAAAGAGGAGAACGGATAATAAAAAAAAATAAAAGGAGAACAAGGCCAACTTCACACGCGACACGGTCCACGAACGTAAAAATCTTGATCGGACGGCAGCGGCGTTAAACTTAAGTGTCGTAGTCAAATGACCCCGTCATGTATCGCGTCAACGATCTTTGTGATAATGATAAACCGTTAATGAGTATACTACTCCTTAATCCAGATACTATTCGTGGAGTGGGATGTAAAAGAGGCTAGGCCGCGGGTCAACAGAAAGACGCACGTAGAATACGTTCGTATTGAGAGAATTGCTATTACAGCAGAAGGGCGTAGGAGTGCCAGCTCAACTTTTCACGAGAACTTTAGTTGTTACGGATCGCTCTCTTGGTTGGGGTTGTTCTGCGGTGAGGGTGAGGCATGACGAGAAAGACGAAGGGTGGGGGGAGCAGGTTGCTATAGAACACTAGTGGCAAGGGGATGCATGAAAAGAGGCCTCGCCACCCCTGTCGAACGCGAGAGATGAGGAGAGGGGATTGTTGGATGTTGATATTCGTGGCTGAAAGCAGAAAGGGGAAGAAGGTAAAGAGGGGGAATTTCAGGTGGGGGGGTAAAGCCCGCGAAATAAACCGATTGCGCCGAATCGAGAGGAGAAGATGAGGAGAGAGAAGGAAGGTGATTGAACCAGCTTAGAGGAAGTGAGAGCGAAAGGGTGCTGAAGGTCGGTTCGTGGAAGGCAGGCGTAACTGGGAATGGCTTCTGCGCCACTTTATCACTGAGTGGGGAACCAATCAAGAGTTCCTGTTATCCGCGATGGCAACATCAGTTGGTAGTGTCTATAGCGTTTATATATATATATAGATTAGAAAATAGATACGCCCGTAAAAGCAGCCGAATAGATCAGGCATGTATAAACAAAGGTAGTCATCAGCAGTCGGGCCCAGTTTACCTGGTTCTGATTCTTGGGCGACGGTCATTTCTCCAGGTCAATTAACAATTAAGCTGAAATTCCTGACTTCAACTCACAGATCGAGACAAAGCAGCTTCTTAGAGATCAGCAATTTGACTGTAAAATGAAATATTGGTTTTGAAATTAAATCACTAATCAGTGTTATCGGTTTAGAGAAGGGGGTTGAGAAAGTAGCCAACTTCAAGTTTTTGATCTTTGAGGGGGTTTGATATCAAAGAATAGTACCAAAAATGCTATTATATATAAATGAAAAACAACTTATTATTGCACTGATGTATATACGAATTACGTCAATTACTATTTGATATACATATCTTCTCCCTGATTTCTTTCTTACCAGTTTGATACCAGCAAATAGCTCCTAATACTTTTTGTCTATGATTTTTTAGGATCTGTGTCATTAAATAAGATATCACGGTAGTTAAATTCTTAAACCTAAAATCCCTTTGGGAATATGATTATCCTTTTGTCTTTTCTTATATGCATTCGAAGACATCTTCAAAATAATTCCGTACTACTGTAATCGCATTTTGATCGACTGCCTCGATCAATGAGGAAGATTGGCTGAGAGTTTAATGTTTATGAATGGGCGTTGAAAATAAAGTAGTGGTACGTTAGTAGGTTTATGGAAGCAAGCTGGTTTTAGCCACGCTAATAGCATAGTAATGCTGGCTGATCTTTTCGGAATCCCGTAAGAGCATTAACTGTTCGCACGTGAGCAAGCTAAATTGCTATGTTGTAGCTATATCGCGGTCGTGTATACATCTCGTGCGGGTATATACACATTGGGTTAAAAAGAGAAAGATGTTAACCTCAGTTACGTTTATATATCATTGCTTTATTGTTTTTGCTTTTTTCATTTTTACCTTATACAACAGAGCTAAAGTCTCGGCTAAAGTCTTCCGAATAGTTCAACACATCAATGCGGAGACTCTTATATATCCTTAAGCAGGGAGGAGAGGATTACGAACTTGTCACTTATCATTTATTATTTGTCATTTAACACTTGCCATCACTTTCCAGGTGCCACTATATAAGGTCACTTATCAGTTTGCATTTTTCACATTCACGTGATGACTTTCGTCACTTTTCGTCACTTTCGTCACTCGACCCCCCGAGCGGTGCCCTCGATCGGGAGATGGGTGTATAGAAATCATACCGGAAATTGCTCTAGTCGTTTTGCATTCATCTGATATTACTCATATAAAAATTAGATAAAAATTGCCCTGGTGTACAAAAGCATGATTCAGGAAACCTCGCAATCTATTATATTTTATAGATTTCTTATCAGAAAGTTAAAGAAGCTCTTTCCATTGAGACGAAAAACTTTGTTCTCAATGTACACAAAAACTTTCCTAAAATATGACACTCTGATTTATAAGATAGTAATATTCATGGCATAAAGGTGACGGTGACTTGCAAGTGACTGTCAAAAATCAATTTCGTATTGATCGCTCGATCGATATCTTTACCCAGTGAGAATTACGCTGCAGAATTGTATGAATGGGTCGAAGGATTTGGTCCGCCGCAGGGAACTTCATAGTAAACTCGTCTCGTCGTTCAAGAGTGGGACACAAATCAAAATATGCATGTCTAAACTATGTATATGATCTGACGAGCCCACATATTTCAAGTGTTCTTCATTTTCCTTTTATCTTTCTATATTCAACGAAATTCATATTTTCCTTGAAAATATGAAAATTTAACAATTTTCATATAGACAAAGTCTTTTTGAACCGAGTTGCAAATAGTATCCTTTATATATAATTATTAAGTCACAATATTTCACATATCCAAATGGATTATTTTCCAATTTGATACTCCCTGAAACCATAACAAATTTGGCATTCTATCCTCGTCCTCCCACGGACAAGGATAGATTCAAGCAACCCAATTTCAAAAATGTATAGTGCACTTCCAATTTCCTGATGAAGGTGAATGCAACAAATCTTAGGTCTTATAGTGTATGGGTAGCTTCCCATCTTCCCACACATTTATTATAGCCGATTCTGGGTCCAGGATTAACGAGATTTTAATCGTTCATGTCACTAGGCGACTAGGGCAATGGACCGGTTTCACCTTTGAAGTCAATACGTTCACTCCTGCATTCTTATGAAAGTACCTGCCTGCCCATACCTTATACGTAACAAGGTTGATTTCCTTTGTCCGGAAAATTCTATGTTCCGCCGGACGTGAGAGATTTTGAAGGAAAAAGCGATGGGGATCCTTGTATTCTATATATGAGAATATTGTAAGAATCAGGTGCACAACTTATTCATGATGCATTGTGGAAAAATTTAGGGTCTTTTAGACGGAAAGTTTGTGTTCCTGAAAAATTACCCATAATTCTGTCAAAAAGGTTGGAAATGCGTTAAAATTCGCAAAATGTTCCGAATTTTAAGGACATGCTTGTGAGAATGCAAATTACCGATTGAGAAAATAATTCTATTCTTCGAGATTATAATTCAGACAATAATTACAATAATTTGTAATTATTATTTTATTTATTATTTTTTTAGTTTTGTTCGCGATCGATTCTATATTTCTATGCGTTCAACGCTTATACGGACACAATACCGATTACTTTTATTTGTGTATATGCAGAGACGTGTTTGTGTATTCTTGGTACAGTGTATAAAAGTGAATCTCGAGTTACAAGTCTCGGGGGACCCTGGAAACCCTAAACCTTAGGCGAGATTCGGCTGATGGAAGTCTAGTTACTAGTAGGCCGATTCGTATTTCATTTCGACGGGTGGAGTCGTGCACCCTGCGCCTTAATAGCCACGCTATATTAATGGACTCGTAATAGCCTATTTGTGATCGCTAATAGTGAAATCCCGACTGTGCATCTCCCATGGGTAATCTGGGAGTAACCGTAGCGAACACTTGGTCGGTTCCCTCCACTGCGTTTTCAAGTGAATATCTAAAACAAAACTTGACATATCAAATTTATAAATTACAATCTGTTATGTTTTTCCTATTATAAAAAATATATTTTATACAATTATTTTAAAATAATTATCACCGCTCATCCGTATATATATCCATGAATATCTTCTTTTTGTTATCCAGCCCCTCTTTTCTGACCCTATTTCCCTCCCAAATATAATAACACCTTCTTCCGCGACCTCTTCAAACCTTAATTCATCCCCTAACCCCTCGCCTATCCCTGTCATATTTACTCCCTTCCTCTCCTCTCAACAAAGATCATCCCCTATAGCCCCTTGTCCATTCCTTCCTCCACTTGCTTGCTCAGTAGGCTGAGGAGTGGCCCAGAAGGCCCAGGATTCTAGATTAAGGCTGACGTATAAACAATTTACACATTAACTAATGGAAATTATCCCTGTGTATAATCCCAATTTCGTAGAAAAAATATATTCAGATGGGCTAATTGTAAATTTTACTATGGTATCGTTCAAATAGGGTAAGGAGAGTACTATACAACACCATGCCAGATTGCCAGTTAGTGTATCCTGGATTGCTGATGTATGCTAACAGTCAGACTATTACGCTATTAAACTGTAAGAGTGTAAGGCTAACCGCCAAGGGTTAAACTAAGGGGTGCTTGGACTGCAGTTACGATCCGCTTAATTGTACTATGTGTACTCCAAACGGATGTTGACTGACTGCAACAGCAAACTAGGCCAGCAGTGTCGACACGTGCACTGATCCTACTTGATTACCTATAGCTCAAGTTTATTACCAACAAACGCATATACCATTCGCAGTCAAAGGCCCCTTTTTCTAATCAAATATTGTCATTAAATAACCACTAGACATTAAACACATCACTTTTCAACGACCGCATCACGAGTTAAAATTCCTTTGCAAATCATTTTAAAAGCTCTTCATATACATTCTACACATGATTCTACATATATTTTATTTCACAGTCTGCCCTTGTTTTTATACAATTATAAAAACCGTTAACTATTTGAAACCCCATTACGATGACTGATTCGAAATAGTTTCGAGTATGAAATTAAGTGACATTGTGATGTAATGAAAATGTGAAAAGTCGAAGTCTGAGTATTTCCGGATCTGAAATGAGTAACGGAGAGTATAAGAGAATCTCAGATATAGGAATGGAATAAAAGTATACGAACTGCGGAAAGGAGAAGGACATAAAAAGAGAAGAAAAGGTAAAAGAAGAAAGAAGAAATGAAGAAAAGAGAAAGATAGAGAAAGGCACTACTTTACGAAGGATCTTGAGCGCGAAGAGCATGAGAGAGGGTCCTATAAATAATTAGCGAGGAGTCGCTCTTGGCTCGGCTGGCGTAAGCCGCTTACAACCCCCGGCCCCGTTCGCCCTACCAGGCTACCACCCACTTACCCGTCCGCTCCCATTCCCCTTGATGTCCCTCTTACGACCGAGAATCTATGTGCCCCTTTCACTACTTCCTCTCTTGCCATTGTCCCACACCACCATCGCTATCCAGGCTATCCAACTCACTCATATACCGCAACCCTCCAGATTTCAACAACCACGGTAGCCAAGGGCGAGTGCAACCAAAAGATAGGAATGCCAGGCAATATATGTTATAATAATATACGTAATATACGTAATAATTATAATAAACTTCATCACTCGACAAAATCTTAAAATCTTCAAGGTGAATTCAGAAGAAATCAAACGGATGCTGAAGAATTTCAACTGAGTCAAACGAATATTCAAAGGGTTTTAAAACAACCGAAATACTGGGTTGAAGTTTGAGACGTCTAGTCTGACGAATTTTTTTAATTTAACTTTTATTTACATTTACTGGATTAAGAATGTCAAAAAAAACTTCCTGAGACTATTTTATTTTATTTTTATTTACTAGCCGAAATTTACCTGGCGTTGCTCGGGATTTTAAGAGATTTCAAGGGATTTTGAAAGTTTTTCAAAGATTTTAAGGGATTTCGTATAGAGACTTTAAAGGATTTCAGGAAAATTCACGGGATTTTAAAAAGAGTGCGAAGGAATTTTAGGAACTTTAAGGGATAAAAAGACTTTAAGGGATTTAAAAAATTGTTAAAGGATTCTAAGAGATTTTATTTTATTTTAGTGACTTCTGTGGATTTTTAAAATAGTTCAAAAGAGTTATCAAAAGAATTTTTGAGATATTTTTATCAATTTCACTATATTTCAAGACACACTTTTAAGAATCTCATACTTTCATGAGACTCTAAGCGATTTTAAAGGAATTTCAAGAAATTTCAAGTGTTTATAGGGAATTTTAATGAATTTCAAAGGAATATGAAACAGGTTGAATTTATTTCATTCCAGTCGAATTCTTGTGATTTTAGCGTGAATTTTGGGGTTACAAAACTTGGATCCAATACGCCCTTAAAAAAAGAAGTAGCATTGAAGTTCAGTATAGAAGACCATATAATCGTGAACATGATCAGCCCGCGGGCTTATCTACAAAGTCTGCATCGGTCCATTAAATCGTGACAGGTGTACACCCCACAGCTTTGTGCAGGAAGAATAACACAGGGGTTGACGTATACGAGTACATTCATCGCCTTTCTATAATACATTGCAAAAATCCCCACGTAGTTCTCGAGCCAAAGGCCCTCTGTGCCTTGCTAATTGGACAGATCTACCTGTCTATCGTTTGACGGCGCAATCCGTCGGCGTTCTATAGTTCATCAAATTAACGAGCTACAGCAAACAGGTCAACAGCTTTTAGTAGCTACTATATAGTGTTCCATCAAGCTTTTGCAATCTCAACTATACACATCATCAAAATGGCAGGATTTATTATCACTGAACCGGAAATAATAGTGTCTCATATAGGACACAAATGAAATCAAATGAATTTAAAGAAACTCAAATAAATTCGTATTATACAATTAAAAGAAAATGATTCCAATTCAAGGGAAATTTAAAATAAATCAGAAGAATTCCAATAGATTTTAAAGTAACTAACTCTTGTAACTTTCTGCACTGAGCAAGTATAATACAGAAACTCATGCAAATCTTTAAGATGTCACTGACTCAGAACTCACGTGATTTTAGCCACTATAGTTGTATGCACCCTAAAAGAATTAATGTAAGAATTTTCTCATTAATTCATACACCAGATACTATGGACCCTTCACCTGCGTCAAAATCCAAATTTTACAGTACAGAAATGTTATCCCATTTAATTTTGAGTTGATTATTGACGCTGTGAATCCTTTTTTGTCAGCGCTGATTTTTCTACTAATGGTCAATGCATTTTTGACAAGTGGATAGGCGGCCTGTGCAGTTCTAGTATGCAGAAGACAATGGCCTTGAACTTGGCCAAGTGCACCGACGACGAGTTAAAATCGGCTTGCGTTTAGCCGGATCCCATTATAACAACTCGGAGCTGCCGTAAGCTCACGGCTTGGTTCCACTCACCGTGTCACCGGGCTAAGCCCGGACTTACCTACCTATCCTTGCCATGCAGTAACCCCTTGGCTATTTCGAATGCTTGTGTTTTTCCTAGTTCTGCCATTTTATTTTCTAGACAAGAGCTAAACTACCTCGTATGAGGTATATAAGGCTTTTTCTCTTGATATTCAAGATTTTTCTTTCAATTCGGATTTCGGGTTCTCGGTCATTTCCGGTACTTAATTGAGAATTTGTGAGAAAGAATTTTATAAGCTGCATTTAAATTTGCTTGTATTGTTGTGAATTACCTAACGAAATTCTAAAAAAAGGTTGCTAAAAATTGTAGACTCGTTTGTGCAACGAATCGTGAGATATTCAAAGACAATGGATTTACATCCAATTTGTGACGCCGAGAGTAACAAAAATAATCGATAATTGCATCAAATAAATCCTTGGATTGTTGACTGAGTGCATGAAATATAAATAAATATCTCTTAAAGTATTGAATTAGAAAAATTTAACTTATAAATGCAACATCAACATCAAAACCTTTAATATTCCTAATTCCTTTAGATATTTCCATGAGATCTCGTTTTTAAACCTTTCGAATTTTCGTAGACGCGAATGATAAAGAATGATAGTGTATGTTGCGGGTATACATTCTACATTAGAAGTATAAATAAAAGGGATTGAAAGACGAACTTGCCCTTTTTGTAGTCTTCACAGAAGGGGAAAATTCCTTCCCGATTAGCAAATGTTCCTAACGAGGACGGCGGGATCAAAGAGTCCAGTCGTGCTCGCATAACGAGATTTCCGGTTATAACTTTGAAGATTACCTAATCGGTTTCTAAGAGGCTGATTTAAACTCTTTAATCGAATCTGACGAATCATGATCGAATTGTGACAAAAATTCAATTGAAAAATCGCTAGTCAAGCTCATCTTCGTATCAAATCCAATAATGTTTTTGATTGCTTTGATCATTCATTCATTTTACTCAGTATAGAAAAAGTATAATAACTGCTTATAAAATATATAATTATTAATTATAGTTACTGCACAATTACGAACCCCGTTTCCAAATACATACTTTGTTTAAATCCCTTTCTCACACACTTTTTCAAACTCCTTTTTTGAAATGGTTTTTTAAAAAATCTCTATCAAAACCCCTTTCGCAATAACTTATATTTCCAAACTCTTTTGAGTATGATAATTTCTGTAAACATTTTCAAGCGGAAGAAATTTATCAAGATTTAATAAAAGACTGGTTCTTTCTTTGAAAATCCTTGACTCAATTTTGATTTGAAGGAAGTTACACATAAGACCAGAAACTCCACTTGCAGGAAGTCAAGGGGCGGGAGCACACTTTGTGAAGATCCCTCTTATATCTTGCCTAGTCTAGCCCTAGGCATCCCTGCCTATACGTTTCTGGTCTATACGTGAACACTGAACGCATATACACAATTACACGCGTCCTGCTACACTATAATGTAATCCTAAAAAATGGACCTTTGGCTTCCGATTTTTTCTCTATTTGGGGCTTTATATGCTCCTGATGTGCCTTCAATATAAAGAGCTACGCAACAATAAGGTCATCGATCTCTTTCCGAACTTATTTGTCTTGTAAACATTATTAAATTTTTAAGAAATAAAAAATTGTATTAATTAACATTTTTTAAATTTCAATTCCGATTCATTGCAGCAAATAAATATGTGTAACAATTTATTGAAATAATAAAGTATAAAAATAATATATTTATAACAAATCAATGAATTGGAATTGAGTTTTTATACACTTCAAATAAGCTTGCGAATAATAGCTTCCAAGATGCGTGCGCAGTAGAAAAGGGTACATTGAGTAAGCATAGGACGCGGAAGACCAATGGAGGTTTTCACAACATCCTGTCTATAAGTATGGTAAAAAATAGAGATATATACCTCTTTGGCGGGCCAAAATAAGGTCAAAATATTATAGAAACAAGTTCTCTCTATATATCCTCTTAAAACCTATTTATGATTAGAGATTCAAAGTTGGACCAAAATTTCGACACGGGCGACTTAACGATTCGTAATAGTTATTAATCTCAACAGAGACTGCGCGCGTTAAAGCTCCACCCCATTTCTACTCTTCTTAGTCAATAGTGAACTTTTTAAAGAAATTATTCATAAACTCTGTCCTTATATTTATCTAAAGTACTATATGTAATACTATAATAATGAGACCTTCATTTATTATAGTTTTTTTCGTGATATCGCCTTAGGTATAAAACTATAAAAATTATGAACCTTGAACTTCATCTTGAACTCTATGAATTCGTCTGAACCCATTACAATTTGTTGAAAAATGTATTTATTTTGAATTGAACTCTAATTTCATTTCTCGAGTGTTTTTGAATACCCTTAAGTTCCCATGAATGCTTTTAATCTCTTTTGAATAAACCTTGAATTCTCTTCGGTTGTATTTGATTGAAGTTTCAGACGTCTCTATAGTCTTACGATTTTTTTTTTCGATTTATTTGAATAAAAACATCAACAACAAAAATTTTCCAAAGTTTCCAAAACCTGAAATTTGTAGTTATTTAATAACAGAAATTTATCCAGTATTGCCCGAGATTTTAAGAGATTTCATAAGATTTCAGAAATTATAAAAGAATTTTAAGAGATTTATAGTGATTTACTTTACCATAAGAGCAAATCAGTTAAACTGATTATACAATCATAATAATAAATATTTTTACCAAATAAAGAGTCAAAAGTCTTTAGTCTTATTAGCTAAAGATATTTATTATTATGAATATATAATTGGTTTAACTAATTTACACTTATAGTAAGGTATCACATGCCCTTAAAGGAATTTCAAAAATTAAAAAGACATAAAGGATTCTAAAAAGAAGAATTCGAAAGAATTTAAAATTAGGACAGTATGTTTTAAAAATTCAGCATTCAAATGTAATGATAGATTTAATTCCACGCCAGACATAGAGAACACAGAGATACCTGTGTTAATTAAATGAGTAATTACGCCATTGCCCTAGGCTATACAATTCAGTTAGTGCGTTTGCTATTAATTATAGCAGGTATTGCGTACGAAATGTGCTGCATCAAAGTAGTTATACCTGTGACTGTGATGAGACAAGTTAGTAATAAAGTAACAACTTTTCTTCTTTAACTTCTCTTTTACAATTTAAAATCAACATAGAAGTACTATGGAAAGGTTAAAAAAATTTACAAACGCTAATATTTGTAGAAAAATCTACCCAACAGTAAATAATGATTAACAGTAAATAATTCTTATGAACTAGAAAACTATAGCCAAAAATGCTTTTTTATGGCAATAGTTTTTTGAAAATACAAGCTTAATTTAAATATAGAATAAGATATAGTAAATAGAGGGGGCGAGATCAGGAAAAGAGAAATGAAACTTTTAAAATCAAATTCTCGGAAATCTTTTAAAATCTCTGGAAAATTTTTTTAATGTCTTCGATTTCTTTTAAATTATTTTGAATTCTTATGAATCCTTTTTAATTAATTTTCAGTGAATCCTTTCAAAGAAAAACGATATATTCTACAATTTTGAAAGATTTGAATTTTCTACTTTGCAGGCTTTTATTTTGAAGTTTTACTCTTTTACTTGAATATCTAAACTGAAAGTTACTTTTTAATTCTTTTAACTTAAATGGATTCACTTTATACGATTTCAGTTTTAAATTCCTGAAATTTTGAACGTTTAAAACTTAAAATTGTAGAAATATTGTGTAGAAATTCAGTAGAATAAATAAAAAGAAAGAACTTCAATAATATTACGAGATGTTTTATTTTTTTCGTAAGAATTTTCTTTTCTGATACAGTGTAGAGGAACAATAATGTATATTACACATAATATTTACATTGGCATCGCGAATCATATTATTAAAAATTAACTTAGTTATATATTTTTGCTCACGATATATCCACTATAGTTAATTCTTTCTTAATCATTCATTAGATATAACTAATAGATTCTATGTATTTCAAATTCACAATAATAATATACATTAGGTTTGTATACACGACATATACACTCATAGTTACTCACGATTCTTAAGAAGTAATCTTGTTTCATAAAATCAAATTTACTTTCCCTGGAGAAATTCGTATACACTTAATTTCATGAAGTATCCCTACAAAAAAATGTGACAAAAAAAAAAAAAACCTTTTGAAACCAATAAAATGAAGTCCGTGTAAAATTCATTTTAAACAAAATGCCGTCTGAAAATTCGCACACTTTTCAGAGCGATTCGCAAATGGCAAATTGCGCCACTTAAAAGTCAAACTTTCAGCAGGATTGTCATGAAAAATATAGTGCGTACACGCAATCTATTATTACTTTTATTAACTAAGAATCACTAGAAACGCGTATTTATAAAGTTTGGTTCAGATGCTAAATATGTGGAATTCAGAAATAAAATCGCCTTTGTCTACTTACAGCTATATCTAATGTATATTTACTTGCAAGTCATAAGATTTAAATTTCTGTCTTCACTTCTTATTTTCACGCAACATCTTCAATTAAAGATATTTACAATTCTTGCGGCGCTAACTGCGGCCGACTTTGATATGACTGAGTATCCACTCGATAACAATGATTATACTAAAAATAATGGCAGTAATCAGCAACCACTGAGAATTAAAATTATAAATAATATGTATTTAATTGTATATGTATATATATGTACTATACATGTGCTTCAGTGGTGCTTTCTTGATATATTGCCGACGACGGTGGGAAGTTTGGAAAAAATATTGCAAGAGCAATTTCAAAACTTCAAATTATGGCTCATTTATTCCAAAGATTCACTTTATCAAAGATAAAGACATCACAAGAAAAGGAATCCGTGATTTTAATTTCTTAATAGTTTCATTATCAGTCATCATCAGAGTCCAAATTATCATCCAGGTCACCATCTTCCTGGATGGTGGTCTTTGAAAGAGCAGTTTCGCGAGAGGTTATTCGCCAAGGATGATACAGAAATCCGGCATCTTGTCTGCAATGACGTGTCCCCATCTTCGTGAACTGCTAAACTACTTGGTACTTCTGATCAGGAAGGATATAAGCGTCCGAAGATTCTGCAGGACACGTGGTAACGTCATTCGAGTTTGAATTCAAATGGTGACCAGTTAAATGAGATGTCAAGGTCACGTTGTGATGATATTGCGGATGATGATAGTTGCTCTGTGGACTGTGGTGCATGTGAGATATCTGCGACTGGTAATAATCTGAAGGTGTATAAGGATTCTGGTAGCCATTGTATGTTTGACTGGCATAACACTGGCTGGGATTGACAGCTCCAGGTGAAGCAGAACTCCATGTAAAACCATAATCACTGTGATGGATCTGATTCATGGGTGGTGGATATGACGATGGTGGTAATTGGCTCGATCCAGGCGTCAAAGGTGGCGAGGGCGTCGTTAACGCACTGCTGGCATTGCTTCCGCCCGTCGGCGTTGCTCCAAGTCTCGGATACGACGAATTTGCTGTTAAGAGAGGTGAATTTGGACCTGGAGCCTCTTTCGCACGTGGTGGTGAAACGGGCGGTGTTCGCCTCTGAGGTACTGGAGGAATTTTACTGCTTGAAGTAGACGAGGATCGTGAAGCAGGCCGTCTTGGTGCAACACTCTGTTGCTGTTGCTGCTGCTGCTGTTGTCTACATTTTGCCCTTCTATTTTTAAACCAGACCTGTTGAGAGAAAAATAACCTTTTATTAAACCTGATATCAATGAAAGTGAAAGTGTATAATAATTGTACAAGTATATATCTAGGCTGGAGGCGGAATGGGAGTTAATCGGTGCAATGAGAAAGTAATCGCGGGCGGATGGGCGTAACATTTCATTAAATCGCAACAATAACAACACATCCTGGTAAAGAAGGGAGATCTGGGCACTCGGGCGAGTCACCCCTGGGATTCTTCGTTGAAACTCATACACGCAAACGAAACCGTACCCGCTATAGATTGAATTCTCGTGTAATGGTGAGTGTGGTTCAATCAAGAACTGTGGCATGACTGTAACAACAAACATACATGATCCCTGTATTCGCATACACAAATACATGTATTCCACTGACAATTGAAAAAAGTATGCGTATATATACATGCGGTAGGTAGAGACATATAAGTCTAGATAGGTAACAGGGCGGAGAAACGAGAATAGAGGGACAAAAAGCCCCCTCGTATGCCGCAACCTCGTGCACACCCCTGTAATCCCCGTACAATGTGGCCAGGGGTGCGATCCTATGAATCTATGCTCGCCTTTGAAATCGGGTTCCGTTGTTGTTATTGTTATTATCATTGCAGTAGTCGTTATTATTGGCTAGCTGATCGCATCCGACTTCCAATACCACACACGTGTGTATATAGGGAATATTTTTCGATTGCCATCATCATATCATCAATTGCGAATCTGATACTCTACCTAGTATCATATGCAACTGTAGAGACTAGATTGCACAGATTTTGCACAGTAATTTACGTTTCAGAATCAAAGGTTAGAACCATGCAAGTTGTGTTTGATAATAAAAACTTCGAATATGACTCAGAAATAAAGTTTAATTTGGATATTAGTTTTTAACACACAAATATTACGTGTCAACTGCGAGAAAAGCAATCCTCCAGGCGAGGAAGAAGACAGCCCATTAACACCCCGTGTTTACACTGCGACACCCCTTCGCGACAAGGCACAAACTGAAAGCCATCCTGAGCTAGCAGCAACCCCAATTCTAACAACCGCCCGCGGCCTCTGACTGTGCTATTTCCTCCTCGACGAAGAGGGCAAGCCACCGCTGGTGTTTATATATCCGTACCGAGGTGCAAATTGTACACCATCTGGTTTATGTCCTCCCAGTTTGAAAACCACCCCGAAACACCACACGGCGAACGGAGCACGGTGGTCGCAGCTGCATTGATACTCTATTATGACAAATATGTTTCCTTATTTGTGATGTTAAGAGCAATCTAGACTACCACTCTATCTAGCGTATCTAGCTGATTCTCAGATATAAGTACAGAGAGATAAGTATACCACTGAATCAGTAGTATATTTATCGCTGATAATCAGCGAAATTCCGCTAATTTAGATTATGAGCAGCTATGTACTGAGAATAATACACTGAGAAAAATATGTTTGGTTCGGACAACAAAACTCTTTCTTGCTATAGAAGCAACAAAAATTGTTTGGTTGTGCCATCCAAATCTTGGTTCTTTCAACAAACCTTTTGTTGAACCAAGACAATTCATTTAAACCAACAAAATCTCAGTTTTGGTTGAATTAACAAAACTTTGGTTGGTTCAACAAAAATTCGGTTCACCGAGAAAAATGGATTGTACCGTTTAACATCTTAGAAGGTTAACAATGGGACATCATTCCTAGATATTAAACCATACAATCTGGATGTTAAACCATATAACCTGGATTTTAATTTTAAAAATCCTGGGTTATAAGACTCAAATCTTGATTATACGGCTTAATATCTATCAATCGCTGTCCCGAAACGTATGATCCATTTTTCTCAGTGAATTGGCACAACCAAATAATTTTACGTTTCTTTAATATCATTTTCTTCTATATCATTATATAAACACATTGTAAGATGAAAAGTATCGACTTGCCGCTTAAATGATTTCCTCTTCAATATTACAACCATATCTACTTTGAAACATTTCAAAAACTTTGTGAATTTATATTCACAAATTTAAGCATCATGAATGAAATTCTAAACTGCAACCTGCTAATTATAGGTATATCATTTCCATACACGTGTATAATTTTGATCATGAAACACGGAGAAAACTGGATATTAAACCGTAATATCTTTCTATTTAACTATGGGACGACTATCTAGATATTTAGATATAATATCTTGATATTAAATCTTAATATCCAGATATTAAAATATATAATCCAAATATTCTAACGTCCAATATTTTAATATCTGTATATTAAGTTTTAATATCAAGATATTATATATCTAAATATCTAGATAGTCGTCCCATAGTTAAATAGCTAGATATTACGGTTTAATAACCAGTTTTCTCCGTGAAGTAAATTCAACAGCTTGGTGAAGTGCTTCATTTGAACACATCAACGGCTAGTTTTTTCTGGCTTGTATAAAAAGATTCGCCCAAATTCAGATTGCAAAATGACGGATGAACATCGAACGGGCAAACCAACTGACAGACATATAGAGAAATAACGCAGCTGCGGTGTTCTCGTGCAGACGTATCTGACGCTGAGCGCAGGGGCTATAATCCACGGACAAATCAACTATGTTGTGCGCTATATCCTGCATTTCTATGTTGCTATACGTACATATGTGTATACTATATAGCTTCTGGCACCCGCTCATCCCACTCTGATAATCGTATAGGTGTGCAAGTGTACACAGACGTAGGCAGTCATATACACAGTGTACACGGATGTACACAGACGTACGCATAAGCAAAAGCGAGCATGGCTGCATGTACTCCGTACAGTGCACACCCGCACGCATACGAATAAAGCTCTGTATACGTGTGTGTGTGTATATTTGTATGTGTGGACACCCTTTCTAGTTGCGCGCTATTCACATCGGCTTAACTTCGCGCGGAAACTCCAGGACAGATTTTCCTCGCTTTTGTCCTATTTTCACGATGCTGTCGCTCTGCACTCTATATAGTCCCAGTGCGTGCTATGCCACTGGGGACTTAATCTCGGGACCTATATAAAATTCTTAGGATCCGTCATGTAAAGAAAACAAAGCGCATAAAAAGAAAGATGCAGTGAAAAAATCTTCTAGTTGTTATATAGACATCCAATCAATGGGCTTATTATCTTTTGCCGCCGGCAAGTGATGAGTTTCTAGAGAAAGCGCTTGTTATATAGCTTTGAGTTCTGCCGTAGACGTAGATTCGTAGAACATCAATATCTGGTTTGCTTTTTAATGTAAAGTGTTGAGTTAGGAAAGTTATGGATCAAATTCTTATATTATACTCTATGTTTCTCCTTTTCGTATAGAAGAAAAGAATCATCATTCTTGTTCGATCCAGAGCTTCTTGGGATGTGCACCAGTTTTTAAAACTTTGTGCCCGACGGGTTTGATCAGATTATCCGCGGGCCATTTTACAGACCAAAATAATTGCCTTTCAGTTTTAGTGTGAAATTATAAGAGCAGTTCTCTTTTCGTTATGAAAACTGTGGAATCTGTTTTGCTGTTAGTTTTCTATGATTTTAGAAAATTACAAATTATTTTCCTTAAGAGTGTGGTAAAATAATAACTTGAGCTTCTTAATAGAATGCTATACATTAGGGGAATAAAGATGTTATGTGAAACGCAATAAAAGCGTCAACGAGTCCGTCGGCTCATCTATCAATGTTCTAACTGGAACAATGGCGAAACGAAGAGAAAGGGAAGTTCGACAACTTCGCTCAGTGTGTAAATACCTTAAATCTGGGTCGGGCTTGCGAGAGCACGAAGCTTTTTGGATGGAAGAGTCTTGTTACACGATGCGTTCATGTGCGACGTATAATGATTTGCAATGAGTTGACATATTTTTATTGGATCCGAAACCACTATCTTATTATAATTTAATCCAACCCATTTATCAAAAATATTGCAAGTTATGCAGTTTGATCGTTATAAATGTCGTTACTGTTTTAATTTATTCTATTTTAGAAAATTTATTGCTTGCATTCAAGAATCAAAAGGGAAATACACATTTCGAAAAAGCCGTTAACTTTCTGACACAATAAGCAATTCGGGAATTTATCAGTTTGTAAATATATGATCATGGTTTTTCCCGGTTTTCTCCCAATCTTTTTGAATTTCTTTTCCTCCGATCAATTTAATAGTTGATAATTTTACCTGTACTCTTGATTCCGGTAAGTTGATTTTAAGGGCAACTTCTTCTCTCATGAAAATGTCAGGGTACCTCGTCTTCCCAAATAGGGCCTCCAAAACGTCCAACTGAGCTCTGGTAAACGTCGTTCGCTCCCGACGTTGTTTACGTTGATTCATGCCTGAAATAGAAAAAGAATGCAAAGATTAGATTGAATTTAACATATTAATAATTATACACAAAGGGTTACAAGTCTCATTGCGCGTAAAAAATAATTATATATAGTTGAAGCTTTATACTTAAATAATAAATCGGGACAAAAACGAATAGAAAGATTATAATAGTGATTGAACCAATACAGAAACATTTTTAATATCGGCATTATGCATATAATGTTTAAAACTATATTTACACTATCAATCGACGTGTATTTTACTTGTACGAGATTAGGCGCGCGCTTGAGCGCGCGTGTTTCGTTTATAGAAAGTGAAATGAAATTTCAAATCCTCGCGCCAAGTCGAAAATACTCACGACTTGACGCTCACTTCATGCGTAACCAGTGTTTATGCAGGAAATGCATGTAAAGGTAACGCTATGAAGTTAGCCAAAATTCATGTCCTTTTTATAATAGGAACCTTTTTATAATAGGAATAATGAACTACATATATTAATGATTGCCAAGAATCCATGATGTATTGTGAGAATGTGTGTGAAAGACGGTATTGTTGAGATCTCTTCTGATTGGTGCTTGATTTAATGCTCTACAGTTTAAAAACTACGCATTTTACAACATTTTCTTATGGGAGTTTTCGACTTAGTTTTTGCTCTAGTATTTGTAGTTTCAATTAATGATAGAGGTCGCGAAACACCCTGTATAGTATAGGCCGCTTTACCCCGACTTCCCCTATATATTTAAAATTGAATCATAAAGCCTTCAATAAAAAAGATGAAATTATTTGATTACAAAATAAAAAAATGTCCGTTGTCGAAAGTTGTCCAATTTATAATCTGCTGGATTAACTTGATCAGGTCAGGGTGAATTTTTGCTTTTAAAACGCCATCACATCGCAGCAGGATTGGATGGCGAGCTCGTAGAAGAAGAGTTATTGTGTACAATCCAGCAGAGAGCGTTCGACCGCCGTGACACGTCGCGCGTTGACGAGAAGCCGTTGGTGAAGCATTAGTGGATAGATGTGTGAGGGCGAGTGAAGGCAACCGTATAAGCGGAGGGTGGGGTCAGGAGGGTACTAGCTCGTTCCTCGTTGCGAGTTGCGAGGCCGCGATAGCGTAATTTTGAACAGCCCCCCCTTGTGCCATCGAGCCATCGAGCTTCGCTTGGCTCGTTTCGGGACCCACGTAATCCGCTTACGAGGGGGTCACAGGGGTACACCCTGCTGAATATAAGACCATCCAGAGAGAGGACCAAGTCGCGGCTCCGAGTTCCAGGCTCCAAGCTCGTTCCAGCTGTCTGATGCTACTGCTACTGCCTCTGCCTCTACTGTCTCTATACTGCCGTACCGAGTCCACCGAGTCAGTGCATACATGTATAGAGCCCAATAAAGAATGGGACGGAACGATACAGGCTAAATTAGCAGTGACAGGGGAAAATGTCCGATCGACTACCAATGGTATTTTAGCCTACGGAAGAAACGAAGAGGCTGAAGAGAGAAAAGTGATTCGTGGGTGGTCGTTATTCGAAACCGGAATAATAATAATTATATAGGAATATGCGTTCGAGGACATGTAAGCGCCGACAATTTGTCTTTATTATCATCCAGGCGTATTAAATTTCACAAAGAAATACGACGTCAATTTCGTTGAGAATAGCGCGAATAACTGAGTATACCGAAACACCCAAGAATTAAGAATAAGCATACTTAGTCATTTGATTTAAAGATATATTAAATTAGATTCAAATCTATTTTGTGATAGTCTGATATACGTGCAGCTCTAGAGACCATATCGAGGACCATATTGAATTCTCCTTTCAGCTTTGTGTATATATGGTGAAAGTCAACTCTTAGGCTCGTCTAACATATAATAAGTGAGGCATGCTTATATGTAAAGAAGACCAATCCCGAAGTCAATTTCCGAAACTGATCAAGGAAATCCAGGTTGTATATTCGCAAATATCCGAGTACATCAAGACTGCAGTAATCATGTCGCAATCGTGTCGTGAACTATCTACAGAAGCCAAAGCGACTCTTAAAAGTCCAACAATGCAGAGATTGTTAAAGCCGAAATACAATGGCACTGTTTACGGTGCAGTGGCGATCGATTCTCTTGGTTTCTGCTGCCATTCTGGATACTTATATCTCCCTCTCTTCGCTTCAGTAACGAACGTCATGGGGTAAAAAAGAGAACCTTGATCGCGGAAGATGCCAGACGGATTTAAAGCAAGGTTGTGGGGTGAGACTGAGAGAAGACTGGCTGGTAAAAGAGAAAACTGAGCAAAAGTCGCGAAAAGAAGAGAATAAAAAGTGAAAAGGAAAGGAATGAAACAACACGTCGAGATTTGGTCACGATGTCATTCCTTCCATTTTTCTATATACATATTTTATGCTCTGATAAAAAGTTGGTGTCGAATCAATTCTCAGTAATGCTGCAGCATTACTAAGCATGAATACAAAACCTTGCTGTTTACTCTTCATTACATTTCGCGTCCTTTAGCTATAAAACTTAATTTTTAATAGTTTTCCTTTTACTTCAATGGCTAAAACTCGACAATTTCTTACATATGAATCTTAAAATTCCCTATCATAAATGATGAGAATGCGCAAATGCAGAATATACTGTGCCATAATGTTTATAATTGACGTTACTCGAGCAAACTACAATTGCGTGTAGTAAAGACGCAAGAGATAAAAGTTCTGAGCAGGCATGACTGAGCAAAGGACAGGTTCTATTATAGATCCTGATCTGAAGCATCATCTGAGCTTGAACAGGAGCATAACGACGCGATGCGACACGACACGACGTAACGCCGACCGTGACTCGGTTCCTCGGTCCGAGGATCGGCTAATGAACTGGTTGAGTGGGCTACGTACGAGAACATACCATGCTATCAGAGTTCCAGAGATCGTTGGGTGATTGTCACTCCATACAAATTCTGATATAGAACGTGTGTCGGCTACCGCGTTAGTGGGCGCGACCATCTCTTTTTCCTTCTATTTATTCTTTCATAACCCCCAACCTCTCTGGCTTGCCTCCTATAGTCATTGGATCTATGATCCGTATCTTATGTTTTGTTGGAATATGCAACACGACCGCTGAGGAGGAAAGCAAAGACTAGAATAGGGAAAAAAAACAGGAAGGGAGAGGAACAGAGAAAGGTGAATCTTGATTGCCGAGTAGGCGTTAACGCTACCGTTAACGACGCATTTGCTGCGCTACCGGGATTCCTGAAAGCGCGGACCCTCCGTGCCAAACAATAGAATTCCGATTATGGCCTTCCACCCCTCATAAGTTCCGTAAAACGAAGTCAATGCACGCATTAGGTGTCAGATTTATTTGCAAGTTCACGCTCTCGATTGTTGATCATAATTTAAATCAATTTTTTTTAACCACTTTTCAGGTCTCATTTTCTTAATATAAACAGAATTTAGAAAAGGGCCCAAAGAGTTCAGATTACTGTTATCGTATATAGACAAAAAAAAACATTAGATTTTAAGCTTAAACTGCAAATGATGAAATTGAATCTATACGTGTCAGTGTTCGGAATAGTAAAAATGCATGCTAAACGATCCTAATGGGTTGGCAAACACCCGTACTGGATGCCGAGGTATGATTCGATTTATTACCGCTGGCAGGAGAAGACAAGGGAGGGAGTGATATAAGGGTTGCTTTGGCTCATTGACCCGCAACAAGATCAGACGCGACCCTAATAGTAAATTCGTTTTCTGTTTATTGGATTTCTGACTCCCTGTGTCGAGATTCTAAGTGGAACGAAATTCACAAAAGTCAATGAAGTCCTAATAATATTTCACAGCCACATTCCTCATTTTAAATTGCACAGAAGAAATGTGCCGCAAAAAGAAATCAGAGGCAGATCTAAACACTTTGAAATGAAGGTAAATAGATTTTGCAACTATACGTATATACAAATTTGCATAACGTTTCTAAATTATAATATATATAATAATAGTTTGGGCAGAAAAAGATGTCAAGGAAAGACAAAAAAGTGAAACCAGAGAGAATTGAAAATTAATTAAAGACTAAAAGGCACGTGGACGATGGGGAATGGTCTGGTTTATTATTCAAGGAGCCGTGGGATGACAGCACGTGGCAGTATAGTGACAGGGAATACCATCCTAAAAGACCATCAGCTACGAAAACATTTGGCTAACTCTGCGTTTACACCAATGTTGTCTGCCTAACCCCTCAAGCTCAGTCAATGTGAAATTCAGATATTTTGAAAAGACCTTGTACTTTGGGAAACTGACCACATTGAGAGTATTACATAATAATAATACAATAACAATTCCTTGATAACTTTGCCACTACTATTGGTCAATTTACAGAGCAAGTGAAATAAGACAAAGTATCAAGAGCTAAATATTAATTATTTAATAAGTACTGTGAGGTCTCAATATAATAAAGCGACGACGTAATAAGGAAGCACTCAACTTCGCATATATTCACTGCACCTTGGTACAAAATGAGAAAAATTATGTAAAAAATAGCGGCTTTGAAGAAGCACATGTGGCCTTCGTACCTAGGCATCGTTAACGATAATCCAGTAGGGATGGTCATAAGTAACAAAATACTAACACACATCCGGGACAAGCGAGCATAATCGGATAAGTTTCGCATTACCGCGGTCCGACGTGTTCTACCTTTGCCAAATGTGAAAATGCGTAATAATATTCTATAGACACGCATTTATAGTGCCTGAAACTTATAATAAAGTGGATCCATAATAAAAAAAGACTTTGAAACTATTTTTCACTATTAAATAAAAATGTAAATAATAAGCGTCTGTTATTAAAGGCTCGGGTCATAATCAATAAGAAAACATATCACCCACACCCTACTTTAGATATTTGATGCCTCGAGCTATGTGACATCATAACATCATGACATTTCACTTCGTCTCAAGTGTTTACCTTGCAATTAGGAGTGGATTTGTTATACTTCTTTCTCTCCCTTCCGACTATCTCTCTATTTCTATTCGACAATGTCTGCATTTATCTATACGAGACAAAGCGCGCGTGTTACCTTTATAGAAAGTGAAATGAAAATTCAAATCCTAGCGCCAAGTCGAGAATACTCACGACTTAACGCTCACTTCATGCGTAACCAGTGTTTATGCATGAAATGCATGTAAAGGTAACGCTATGAAGTTGTCTGCAATGCATGTCTTTTTTAGAATAGGAGATCTCAATTTCAGCACGCGCCAAATTCTTTATATATTATAAACATAAATGATGAAAATGTTCAAATGCAGAATTAAAGACGCAAAAGTCAAAAATTATGAGAAATTCGCTCGGGAATCGGCTTTGGATATTTGGTGCCTCGGGCTGTGTGCAATGACCTTTCACATCGTCTCAAGTGTTTACCCTGCAATTAGGAGCGGATTTGTACTTCTTCCCCTCACTTTCAGCTATATCTGTCTATTTCTATTCTCCAATGTTCTGCACCTATCTACTCAATTTACCGTCAGCACGCGTCGACGAAGTACGTCTCTATCATGTGAAATACTTCTCTGTCTTCGCATTTTGTGGTCACTTGGTAAGGACCCACGACCACACGTGACCTCGCACGTGCCGTCCTTAACTTGATACTTATGATTGAATGATTGAAATTCTCTCGATCGGACAGGCTTATTTTCTGACTGTGTGCATGCATTGGACCATAAAACAGTTTATCATGCCATAAAGATTTAAAGGTGCCTAATCTCCTTCGAATTAAATAGATAGGTATCCCGGCAATTTCACCGAGAATTTCACACTTAAAATTTCACTCATCTTTAACAAAGAAGAAGCATAAATTTGCCAAGTTTCGGTATGCTCTTAACAAATTGTTGTCACACTCTTAACAAAACATTGTCACTATTCTACACCCCTTTTTGATACGTTTCTCTTCTCCACCCCTGCCGACTGAGAAATCCAAGCACAATCCTCCAATTGCATAATAAAATAAACAGAGACATGCGACGCCTCGTGCATGTGTCGCTGACGACACGGAAGCAGTGTTACTTTCGCACGCGACCCACGCACCCTTAGAAAAAATATATAGCAATTATGAATATATTATATATACCAATAGTTCAAACTGTTTGCGTTAAATACGCGATGACTTTACTGTAAGCATTTAGTTATTTTAACATTTTTAGAACCCTCAATCGAAAAAATGGTAGTTTTCTGTAAAATGAAGTGCAGAATATGATCTCAACTCGGATCGGGTGTTTTGTCTCAATTTTGGATCGAATAAATTATTGTCGTGCATAATATTCTAATGTTTCTTTCTATATTTTCAATGGCCGTCTTTTTATATAGCGGATGTGTCCATACATTCTATACAGTATACAACAGATATAGGTGGTCGTGGCCGGGCCGGACGTATAGGTACAGAGTTACAGACCTAACCGACAGATTCGTGTTTCCATGGAAACCGAGCTATATCTACTTTAGTCGGTTGGTCCTACACTGCCTGCTACCACCCTGATAAGCGGCTTACTCTCATGGTTCTCTCCGCTCTTCTTCGTTGGCTACCAACCCCTCTCTCACCCACTTCCTCTCGCCCTCCTATGGGATCCCAAGGCTTTTCAAGCACCAAGAACACTCCCTCGAATCCTTGATGCCTTTCCGAAATTTAAACGCAACTGCAAAAGGAAAACGGCCGCCTATAGGATACACGCAATAATGCAAGAATCATATAAGATCGCCGAAACTGGTGCGCTCAATTACCCTCCAAGATGTGCTGCTAATACACTTGAAAACTTTTTGAAAGATCGTCATTATTTGTAACTTATACCATATTTAACAATGCCTCAAGTTAAAAGTTTCATGGTATCCCTCGATTTCACAGATTTGAAGCTTGACTGGCTTCGAACTGACACAATTTTTTACATTTTGCTATCTTTCTCGATCTATAGATCGAGAAAGATAACTGTATATAGATAAAGATAACTGTATACAGATAAAGATAACTGTATACAGATAAAGATAACTGTATACGGATAAAGATAACTGTATACAGTTATTATAGCCCCATGCAGAAATTTTGCCGTGGCCCCGATCGGGTACGGATCTGGCCAAATCCGGCTCGGATCGGGAAACCGACCTGGGTCAGACCCGTGATCCCTAGTAGAAATTTTGCTGTGGCCCCGATCGGGGGATTTAAGACCAGGGATGAAACACACGGCCCGACCGGGCCCCGATCGGGCCAGATTTGGCCTGATCGGGCCCAGATATGGCCAAATATGGCCCGGTCAGGCCAGGCGTTTCATCACCGATCTGGGCCATGTCTGGAAATTTCTACACGGAATGAAACACACGGCCCGATTCGTGCCGAATGTGGCAGCCCGATCTGGCTGCCAGGTCGGCCCCGGACCGGATCCCGATTAATTGCCTGTTGAAAATCCTGTCTAAAAAGGACATAATAAAAAACGAAGTTAATTTATTTAAAACATTTATTTTATTATTATATATGTTGTTATGCATTACATTAGAAATATGGAGAATATACAATGGAAAACGTCAATTTTCGTTACCGCGTCTTGCCTGACGATTACCACCCCAATCATCATCGGCTTTAGAACCTAAAATATAATTAAATACACGTTCGTAAGTCTTCTTAGAATATATAATCTTATATTTAGAAATTGATATCATAATTATTTATAGGTATTAAATTATGTGCTAAATAATTTCGCATTAATTTAAAAAAAAACAATAATGTCAATTGAAGATAGCCGTGAATATATCAATCTTGATAAACAAGTTTAATAATAATTTTAATATTGAGGTTAGGTTTCACTGATATACTTACTTGCATTTCCGTCACGTAAATATGGTATCCTATTTGTCGCGCGGTGTTTCTGAACCCGCGGAGTGCTTTTACACTTTGGCATTGTGTAATTATTAATTAATTAATTATCTAATTCAACTTCAAGTAATCTTATTCAATTATTGCAACTTAAAATTGATTGCAAAATCAAATAGCTGTCAAAACTGCACAGAAGTTATTCGTTATTCCACGGTACACATACTAGGTGTCGTTGTAGGCGGCAACCCGGCTACCGGGTCTGACACGACGCTGAAACCACGAAATATACCAGATCCGGGACGGACCGGGCCAGCCCGATCGGGGCCTGATCGGTAATATGGCACCAGTATGGCGATTTCTGCATGGGGCAAAGTGATCCTTATTTGAATATGATCAAAGTTTTTAGATTTGTGTAAAATTTGACCGCCCCTTATTTTTTTTCGAATGTCCACGGTTTGTCACCCTCTGAACCAAAAAAACATGTATCGCCAGAGGATTCCTACTACCAAAGAATTCTCTGCCGTGAAAATCCAATAACTTTCGAAAGAATTGACAGATCGTTTAAAAAGATTTTACTCCCATCTGTATGAATGAAATTTCATATAATACCTTTAAGCTGAATTCTTATAAATGTGTTTAAAATTCCCAACAGGCTTAATTGAAGTTTAATAGATTTTTACCTCATTTTTTATTAAATGCTTGTGTATAAAATTTAAAACAAAATATGCTAAAATTTTAATTTCAAATTAATTATCCAGCTACGACCGACATATATTGTCTATGATACTTGAAATATCATAAAAATCTAAAATTGCGGCCTATAAAAAGCTCAAAAAGTAACTAATAATCTCTAGAGCTTTCAATTTAATACTTTCAAACTCTGTTAAAACATGCTTGGCTTTAAATATCACCTAATTTTTTGCAATCAAATGTTCTGGCAGTGTTCAAAAATATTTTATTGAAAACTAGAAATAAGGTGAACTTAAAAGAAAATCCTACTTTTCATTCGATACATTGTTGCGGCCAGTTGTGTTTTCCTCATCAGAGAAAATGACTTTCTCGTGTTTACTGAAAGCAGTCTTATTTTCACTGGACGCCATACAATCTATTATTGATTGCAATGAAAATCGATGCATTGACTGAAGCCATACGCGTGCTAAGCAAAGTCGGGGCTTCTCAATTGTAGGTATACTCAACGTCATTTCGTATTTGATGTCTTGAGGTATTTTTCTAACAAGCTACTTCGCATTCGCTAAAAATACTTGAAAAGCACCTTGTGTTGAAATTATTCCAAATTGAGTGAGGAAAAACCTTTCCGAGTGTAAAAAGTTCAATTTTTAATTCGCAGAATGCCTACAGCAAAATATGGACAGCAAGATTTTCTCTAAATTTCTGTATTAGGCTCATTTCGAAAAATTTTTTTTATTTTAGTTGAAATTTTGGTTAAAGATTTTCAGGAAGCAAAACAAAAAGATAAAATAGTAAAAAAGATAAAGAGTAAACTTAAGCATGGACTTTTAAGTGAAAAGTGAAGATTGGGTCTATAGATAAAAAAGTAAATGAACTAGACAAGTGGAAAAGTAATTATATACTTAAGATGATGTTTAAATATTGATTGATCAGTTTTTAAAACTTACCTTGAGGAAAAGCAGAGAGACTATGTTCAAGAGGATGGCCGTGTGGATGACCATGAGAAGCTAGACTGAAAGGTGAAGGAAGGCCCGGATGGGGACCCCCAGGATGTACATGAGAGTGTGGATGGGGGTGTGAGCCCATCCCCATAGCTGGGTGGCCATGGAGATGGTACTGGGCACTTCCTGTTGGTACGCCAGTAACAGTTGTCTTTAAGAACTCTGCCATGGCGTAGCCCTGGAGGCGAGCCGCCAGGTCGCCACTTGCCCCGGCTGTACCCCTGTTTAAGTTGTCTAGATCTCTCTCGTTATTACCACTTTCCCCCCACCAACTCTCCCTCTTGCACTTGAACTCTGCTTTCACGTTTCCCGCCAGCTTCGCTTCCGTTTCGACTTGGTTATCCTTTGTCGTCTTGCCAACGTATCCTCCGTAATCTTCCACCTAAACACAAAAAAAACAGATTGCTATTAATAAATGATACAATCAACAGTTCATTTCAAGGTTGAATTGGGGTCGGAATGGATGTCTCATAAAGAGTGAAAACAATATCTTACTGAGGATCTGCAACACTTGTAAAAGCTTCCGAGCCCGACGCGACGGGTCGGATTACCTGCAGTGTTTGTGAGATCCTCAAAAAGTTGTGGAATCCATACTTTTAAAGTTTTAAAACTATAAGAATTTTCAAGCTAAGGATGCCTGAAAAGTTCTGAAAGTTAAAATGAACCAGTGTATTTATTGTATTTTAAACTAGAAACAGTTTTAAAACATTGATTCAGTTGCATTGAAAATAATTCTGTATGAAAGAAATTTGCAATGTCTATTTTTATTTTTAGTTGGAACAATATTTTTGGATAAAATAGAATTGTGAAAAAATATTTAGTTCACTTGAATGTTCAAAAATTCTAAGGAGAATCGGGTGCGGTCACAAAAATTCTAAACGATCGAAGGTAACTCTCGGGGTGACATAATATTAAGGGCATGTGATACTTTACCATAAGAGCAAATTAGTTATACCAATTATATATTCATAATAATAAATATTTTTAGCAAATAATAGTCTTATTTATTATATATAGACTCTTATTTACTAAAAATATTTATTATTATGAATGTATAATTGGTATAACTAATTTGCTCTTATGGTAAAGTATCATATGCCCTTAAGGCCCCGGATCAAATAGTCAGTTATAATTTTGTGAGTTAAAAGAGAAATGATTAATGGACACAATTATAAAATCCGTCACTGATAGAATTATTGATTTCTTTACATGCTAGAGTTAAATTTCTGTGTTTCGATCGAATATTGACATCGAGGTAATTTATGGAATGAAATGGTTTGTTATCGTGATGCACATCGGTAGTTTATTTAATATATAAGAACACTTAACGCATGTAAGCAGATCAAATTTAATATTTATGAGATCTAATTAGGATAATGAAACACTACAGTGAAGTATTTTACTAAAATAGATGTGACACTAATCACCTCTACAACTACACCTGTACATGAACTATTCGCACGAGAAATTAATTTTCTGGCGTTTGGATTAGATAGATGAATTTTTAATCAACGTAATGTGGCAATAAGGAAGGATAAAGTTGAAAAAATCATTGTTCCTTCATTGCTACATTACTTTCTGCTAATTTTCTGACTAGTTTCATTTTTAGCCAAATTTTAGCCATTTCTTTAACAAAGAGGTTTTGTTGGGGGTAGATGTTTCTTTCAGGATGTCGTTTGTTTTACAATTCGGTAAAAGCCCAACATCAGTTACTCGAAACATTTTCCTCGACATTTTCGCAGCTTTTTATACTTAAAAGTATAATTGCATACAAGTTGAACATTTCTCCTATATAAAAATCAGGTTTTGTCACTTATACGCCCGTATGCAGTGTCACCCTTCAAATCTAGACCACCTAACAAACCATTTTGCAGATAGTGGCCAAAAAAACGTTTTGCGGCATACATTTCACGTGTTCGAACAACAGAAATAAAGGAAAATGGACTGAAAACCCAATACGGAATGTCATTGTCAAGGTGCAGGAAACGTGAGATGTTCGGAGTAATGCTCGTCTTGGACGTGCTACTGACAAAGATCGCATTAGCATTCTTTTCTTGACCGAAGCCGTCGCTTTTTGAATCCGTCGGAAAGCTTTAAGAATGTCGGAAACCTGTTTTCCTAAAAATTATAAATATATCCAATTATCCATGTTCCAACAAACATTTAGAATACTTTACTTTTCACTTTTTCTGAAATTTCATTAAAAAAATGATTCCAATCTTGAAAGTGTTCGAAGTCTTTAAACTTTCTTTCATAATAAGATCCGCGAAATTGAGTTGGAAACAAGAATATAATACCACAATTTTAATTTCTGGAATCCGTATATATTCTCTTGACGTCAATATTTACAAAATTTCTAAGAAAGTCCCAGCAGTTTCAAACAAGCAAGCAACTAATAAAAGCCAATACCAATAATATTTACAAAATAGTAAGTCCACTTGGATTCAAAATCTAAAAACTTGGAAATATTTATAAATATTGTCATTTATTAAAATTAACTCGGCAAGATAGGAGATGCACTCAAAAAAAATGTTTCTGAGGTTCAAAGACACGCTTACTTGAATTAAAATATTTTTCTTTTGTTCAAGGACATTTTTTGGCAAATAAATATTGCATTTTAAAATAGGGTCTAAATAAAAAAACCTACCCCTTGGTACACGGAGTGGTAAAGTTCTGAATAGGTCGACATCTAGATGATTAGATTCACAGAACGGGGAGAAAAATGCAAACTAATAAATTATAGTTCGTTAGTAATTCACTCGAAATATCACGAGGTCGTTGAAGCACAAGCTATCACTTTTGTTATGAGACTGTCTTCTAAGCAACTTCGACACTTTATGTACCGAAAAAGATTCATAAACACAGTCGTAGCACTAAAGGACTAGATAAACTTCACATATTTTGGTTTCTCACTTAGAGATAATTTCAGGACGCATTTTGCGAGAATTTCATCGTCTGGACTTGCGACAACTGAAATAGATTTCAGAAGAAAGACATCTCCCGTCGGAAGGATTTAGGTAAACTGCTCGCTAGACCCATTCCGAGATCCCTAAATAGATTTCCCAAAGTGGTCCCAGATAGTTCGGGGGTGGGGGACTTGTGGGCGGGCAGAAAGGGGATTCGACCACTCGTCGAGGCCCAACAGGGCCTTGTTAACAGGGTTGTTAGCAGAGGCGTCTTTAACTAATTCTACTATGTTTTATAGATGCATAAATTTTACAAATATGTTGTGTAAAGAGATCATCTCACATTTGTCCAAACAACACTAAACTTAAAAGTGTTTTCAAATTGCAGCCTTGATAATTCTTCAATTTGGTTGATTCTGAATACTTCATAAATAAATGAAGTTATACATGACAGTTTAAAAGCTGAAATTACTTCCGGTATTTTCTATAATTGCATGATCAGTAAATATTCTCTGTGTCTTTTTTCTTCTTCATTGTGTAAGCATAGATAAGTCCCGAGACTCAAAACTGTTCTTAATATCCCTGTGTATTATAGCGCGCGTGCTAAACCGGAAGGGAAACAGGCTAAAAAGCCGGCTTATCCGTAAAACTTAACTTCTAGCGATGCTATACATAACATGTATAGTATTGAGTATACAACTATATACACAGGTCAAATAAACTTAGTGAGTATTAAAAAGTTAGAGGATTTTATTCCTCGATAGGCATTTTAGGCATGCTGCCAATGAAGGATGATCTACTAAAGTTCTATATACATAGTTTGCAGGGAATATATGTGAAAGAGAGGCGGAGTTAAAGAGTTATACGAAAAGAGCTGAAGCCAAAAAGTGAAAGAACGAAAGAGTGAGATAATCAGATGGTATGATATGTTTACTCAACGGCATTATGATAAATAATGTTTATTGTAGACACCTATGGTGGTATCATGGTGGTGCATACGTATAGTGGCATACGTTAAACGGCCACAAGCTCAGTCGATCCGCTTATGGATGGATGAGCCACAAATTGAGTGAAAGCCGCCTCATCGCATCATTATACTCTCGCTTTAGTGTATTTAGTAGAACCCTTAACTATCTAAGGGTCGCATATCGCATTAACTATTATTTCGATAATTCAATTAGTCTTAATTCTCATTACTGCAAACAAACTAAGCCGGTCATGCAACTCTTGCAATTAGGATTGTGAATATCAAAAGTTTTTTATTGAAACAACTATAGGTTGTTATATATATAAAGGTTTAAGTAAACCCACACTTTGATTTATATGTGCATTTATTCATTTCAAAAATAAACATTTAAAATTAAGAGTTTTATAATTTCAATTCTTTAAATTTAATTTGAATTTTAATTTTTTTTATATTAATTACCTGTAGAGAGAGTCGCATTATTGCTATAAATTTAGAAAAAGTCCCTCAATATTTTACTATCTTTTTTTACTTAGGAAAGTAGAGAAAATAAGGGACATTTATTACGACAATAAAATTGATTAGGTTTTCCCCATTATCCCTACTTTGCAACTCAGTTTAGTAATTCTGTCTACAGCTTCTCTGTGGTCGTCTCTGTGTATATTATAGTAATATAACTAATATACCTACGCATTGTAGGTATGTATATTTAGGTACAATCAGCGAGACATTTTCGATTTGTTCAAACTTGAGTGGGGATTTCCACATTTTAAAGATACGAGATCTCTCAAGTTAAAACCGAAATATGAAAGACAGCTTTAAATAGTGACAGACCATCAGTGGTTATCCTTTTCGAAATACCTACACCCGATGCCATAAACCCAAGCAACAGTACGTTGGAACGCACACGTATTCGCCGTCTGCTTTTAAATAGAAAAAAGGTGTCGACAGGCATATAAACTATCTAAATAGACCTTCTGATCTACTCCAACATTTTATTTTGTATTCGTTTATTAATATTAATCAAGTAAATTGAGGATATTCAGTTGCATGGGTATTACACTTAAAAAAAATTTTGGTTGATTAAACTATACTTGGTAAAATAAATTAAAAAAAAATTAAATAAAAATAAAGTCGAATACCCTGTAACTAAGTAGTAAACAAAGAATTTATTAATTATTAACATATTATTAATAATAATAATAATAATAATAAAGGAATAATTATATTAGTTATTGATTATTAATTATCAACAGTGTCAATATTAATTCTACAACATTCGACAACTTTCCAAAGCGCTAATTCAAATTTTTTTCTCAAAATAATCAATAATTAATATAATTATTACTTTAATTATTTTATTATTATTATTATTATTATTAAGTTAATAATGAATAAATTCTCTCTTTTTTTACTTTTTAGTTACAGCGTATTCGACTTTAAAAACATTTTTTTTTACTTATAGTGAAATATTTTTAATTGTGAGTATTTTTATGACCATATCCGTAATCAATATAACGCTTCAAAATACACCGAAATAGATATAGAGATTGAAAAATATCAGAAGTTTAAAATTTTCTTGAAATTCACCACAACACTTACTTATAGCTAATATATGATTTACACTCAATTTTTACCAGTTATAATTATCAAATTTCCCTTTACTAGAATCATAAATAAAACGCATTTAACATAAGGTTTCCCTATGTGTAATTTTATGTATTGCGATATTTTATTATATTTAAAAAAAATAATATTTTGGTAATTTGTTGTGCCTAAAACTTACGAATTTTGAGGGAAAAAGAAAGATGCTACAATATTTTCGAAAACTTTAAATGTGATTCCCGGTTGGAATTTTTATTCCTGGGTTTTCCCGGTTAGTAGACACTGACAATTTATTTATTTACAGATTTTTCATCAATTCTAACATTTTTAATGCAAAAAATAACTGAAATATTAAATACGGGTAAAGAAAATCAAGATTCGAGATCATATTTTTCATGGCTATATCCTCGGCTGCGTATTTCGCAAATGCGAATCTTAATGTGTCTAATTGTCTATGTTAGCTATCATTAGCTGAAAACTTGAAAACAAGTCATTTTGCTTCTCATATTCAACTAAAAATGCCTTTTTCTTAGTTTTAGTTTTTAATTCTATCTTCTGAATTCTAATATTTTTTTATTACTAGGTCTTATTTTTGAGATTTGCCTATAGAAATCTTTGTTATTAAAATAGACCCCCAAGGGATGTTAGTAATAACAAGATGGAAAGGGACGGAAGAAAAGTATCCGTAATTTTCATGAAGGGCATCAGTCATATCAGGGGCATCACATTGTCTATCTGTGGTTAGAAAGTCTTTACGATTCTATTGTGAAAGCGGAAGATTTACACGCCCAGCATTTGGAAATCGTAAATCCGAGGGACCAGACAGGGAAAACCCTCAAACTAAATAGGCGCCTATTCATTAGCTCTATAGTTACTTTGTCGTCTGACGCCCTTTTGGGCACTAACTTACCACAGTACCTAAACATTACAATTGTGGGTGTCGGTAACTGTCTCGTTGCAGACGGTCTCTTGGCGCTATGGTTTTCCCCAATGGAATAGCCACACGATGGATTAACATCTTTATTCGTCAGTAGCACTGTGGGAGTCAGGTGCATTTAGGTAAATTAAATGTACAATTTTTGGAAAGTTAAAGTACAGATAAATGAACTATGAAAACTATAAATGAACTATGTAATAAATTGCAAGATGCAAAATCACAAATCACAAAGTTGTAAGGCCCATTGAAATAAGATGATCATATATTAAAGTCAAAAAGACTGGTCTCAAATTAAAATACAAAATTTGAAATGAGAGAAAAGAGAATGCATTTTTCTAACAGAAAATTTGGTGTTTTTCTTTAAAATTTGATTATTCAATTATAATTGTATTCAACATTATATCACAATAATATTGTATTCAAAATTATATCTTTGGTCCTTTTGCGCCCTATAATTTTGACCCCTTATTTTGTGCCTCACATTTCTATCTTATTTTTGGGCTTTTTTGGTCAGACCTTTATTATTTGCGACGACGATAATATTCTAATAATATTCTTTTTTACAAGTTTTACTTTTTGAAAAAAATAATAGTGCAAACATGTAAAGAACGTGAGTATGGACGTTTGTGAGCATTATCATTTTTTAAAAGTAAAAATTGTGAAAAAAAACGGGTAATATGAATTTGTTCGCGTGGCAATTACCACATACCCTTAATGAAGATGAAAAGAGAAAAACCGGATGTCGTTCCATCGCGTAGAGGCGTTGCATTTGCGTCTTTATGTCTCTTATGTGGCCCCGCCTCTGTATTAACCTTCCTCCAATTCCCTCTCAGTACTCTCTACTGATTCTATACTCGTTCCCTCCTAACCCATCACACATATATGCTATAATACCATGAGGCCAGTATCCTTTGATTCCTCTCATAAATTGTATCTATTTAAATTACCCGAGAATGAGCTAAAGAAGTCATAAAAATTTGTTGCGCTTCTTATACCATTGAACGGGATACACTGTCAAAACAGTCCTCAAAATTACAACATCTTAAATTAAAATTGATTTTCCTTAAATTCAACATTCAGTAATATATAATTATATATACATATATTACTTCCTGCTTCCTTTACAGAATATTTTTAAATTCCAGTAATTTTTTCAGTGTAATTTCCAATTTGGAATTGCAATCCACTTTCAGAAAAGTATATTCTGCAATGCAAAGTATTCTACGTCACAAACAAGTTTAATCTGAATTTAGCTCAAAATTGTGCGTTTAAAAAAAATGACGCTGACTCTAATGTGTCAAGATGATTATATATGTAATAATAGAAACGCAAATTTAAAAAGTAAATAAATAAAACACTCTCATTCTTACAACTGTGAGAGAGTTTTATCAAATGCGGCTAGCATTTGATAAAAATTATGAAAAATCAAACTATCATAAATAGCAATAAGCTTTGACATGTCCTTAAAAGTCTTTTGATTTTGTTACGTGCTGAAGAAAAAAGTTGGATACGAAGCGCGATTTATTTGCATCGAGCAGTGCTGCCGCAAGCAACCAGTAAAAATTTGCATGCAAAACTCTTGATTCTCGCAACCGGCCATCTTGCATTTTTATTATTTCTCCAGCGAGACCAGCACGCGCATTAAAGTCGAGGGCTTTAAGGCCCCGAGAACTGTCCTTTTTTTCCTACTTTGTTTTTTTCAACATCTTTCTCCCCCCCCTCCTACTCTTCCCTTCTTTCCCCTCTATCTTCGCATACCGTCGCGACCACAGTCCTTTAATAAATGATACGAATTCATATACATAAATATGAAATGCAGTTGTTTATTTATGAACAGCTCAGTGTGAGAAAGAGACAAGACACTCGTATTCTCGTATGTGGGATGCAGCAAAAACCGTGGATAGGAGCCGTGATGGAAGGAGGGGGGTGGGAGGCTACGGAACTCCAGACGAATTTATAGTAAAGAAATTAGGAGGTTTATAGAAGCTGTGCGCGGTAGCTAACCATAGATCATCATTATAAGTCAAACTGGGCTGCGTCGAATATGCACGTATACATATAGCTGTATATATAGTCGAATATACACGGCCACATATGTATAAAAAACTAGATGTCTTGCGCGCGCCAAGGCGCGCGCCTTTCTCTTCGATTTA
>CAJFCO010000444.1:2225532-2272501 GCA_904066015.1 Synergus gifuensis
TTGTTAGCATACTTACGAAACTTTAAAATTCTTGAAAACAAGAATTGGTATATTCAATAGCAAAGATTGATATTTTATGTATTACGAACGTAGAATGATAAAAGTTGATAATGATATTATCCAATAATATAAAAGCATTTACAGAAATTACCAGCTTGAGTTACATATGTTAATAGAAATATTCTACAAATTAATATAGACGCTAACAAAAATTGTAAGCTTCAGTTGAGGAAATTGTAAGTCTCGATCACGAAGTAATAGTAAGGAGTAGTATCTCTGTAAATGGGGGTGGGACAATTCCACCTCCAAGAATTGTGACAGGTACGGCGAAGTAAGAACGTTTGCACAATTTTTGTCATGCGCGTTGTTGGTTTAGACTAGCAGACGACTAGTTTGAATTTAGACCCGCGCGTTTTTGTTTTGCACGAAGGTGTTGTTTTGTGTCTTACACGTTTCTTGTCATTCCCAGTGCAATCCAATGTTAGATATGTAAAAAGTATATAAATTAAATATAAAAGGAGAGCTATTACATGCCAGTAAGTATATTTTTGGAATAATTAAATGTAGTCATACATTTTAAAACATTTTAAATCCAGTTAAGATCTTTGTAGCAGCCCTAACCTAAAAACATATTTAATTCTAAAAATTAAATTCTTTATAAAATAAATAATTAAACTAAATTCTTTATAAAATGAATAATAATAAAATTTCCAATCATAATACTGATGATTTCTTTGTAGCCATGAAGTGTTTTATACGCAATTGCGATAGTGGAAGCAACAACTCCCATGGCAAACAGGACAGTCCTAAAAAAAGGTGATAAAAGTCCTATTAGCCCAAGATTATTAGCGCTGAAAAGATACCAAAAAAGGAGTATGTTTAAGCCTAAATCAGTAAGTATAAAATAATTATAACATTTATGTATATTGTTCATATGTACTTTGTTCATAAATTATAATGAGTAATGTGATTTCAGGATATTTACCTTTTCTACATCCTTTTCGGTTATTTGATGCCATATTTCTTCACTTTTCAACCCAAAAATAATTAAATGAAAATATATTATGCATATTTCCAACTTCCAACCTTCTTGACACCCAAAGATTATCAACACAAACACCAAACATAACCTCCAAATTCTTTAAAATCCTAATATAGAGGGGGAATATCACGTGACACGAAAACAACGTAACGCGCATGACAAAAATTCTGCAAACGTTCTTACTTCGTCGTACCTGTCACAATTCTTGGAGGTGAAATTGTCCCACCTCTACCGGCCAAATACATAGGGAGATACTACTCCTTACCAGGGATGGGTAAGTAAAATACTCTAGGTAATTTACATAGTTTTTTACAGTAAATTACTAGGTATTTTACGTAGCTAGTTTTCTACACCGAGTAAATTACGCGTATACGGGACTTTACGTTTTTGCAGTCCTCCATCCCACTTACAAACATAACCTCTTCAGAACCGTTGAAATGAAAACCTTTCGTGCTTTTAGGGAATTTGAATGTGTTCAAAAGGTCGACAGCAAACGTTCCTTAAATAAAATGTTTAAAATGGTACACATAAGTTTGTTGTAGTGAATTTCATGTATCATTATACTAAATTAACAATAAGTACAAAACTTCTCCAAATCGCAAATGAAAAAACACATGAACAAGTTCCAGCTTACTATATTAGACAATATTTCATAATAATAATAAAGTATGATTGCGAGAAATATTTATCAACCGTAGATGCAACGAAAATAGACCAAACGCAAAAAAAAAACTATAAAAATTTACGGATTTGAGGTTAGAACAAGATATTAATATTATTCATAATCAATTTCAAATATTTAAATAAACCAAAATACTATTCTACACTTATTTATACATACCTGTGTCCCAAAAGTCGCTTATATCCAACATTTTTTTATATTTTATTGCAAAATAAACATTTCGCTACAACCTTATTATTCTCTTGTAAGCGCTGAAAATTTAATTTATTCCACGGGATATATGGTCCAGAGTATGATTTTATTTTCTCTTGCTTAGTTTTGGAAGACATGCTTAGTTAATTAATTAATTAACAATATTAACTTTGTTGACAACTGGAACGGAGCTTCAAAAAAGTGAGGTTATATATAGTTCTATAAGCCGCCATCTTGGCACGTAATTTATTAGGTATTTTACCTGTTTTTTACGTAAAATACCTCACTTAGGTAAATTACGTAAAAAACCTCGAGTGACGCGTCACTGCACAACCCTGCTCCTTACTATTACTTCGTGGTCTCGATATTAAAAAAACCGAATAGCTCCGATAATCTCTCGAGGTCAGCCGAATTCGCCGACCGTAGCGCTCGCGATGTGAATCGAAGTTTCGGAGAACTTTTTGTTTCCAGATAACCACCAGAGTAAGCACCATGCCGTTTCTCACAAGTGCAAACATTTCCACCAATTAGTATATAAGGAATCTTCAAACCTCTTCTATAAGCGTAATAATTTTTAGTATAGTCTTTAGCAAATTTCAGAATCCTTTATATTACGTTCTGATATAAATACCCGATTTCCCTAAATCGTAAAAGATTATACTAAATTGTAATATCGATTTTAACGTATTATGTTACAAAATTTCTTTCAGTGTATATAGTAAAAAAAGTCTAATTTTTGTTACACCTTAATTAACATAATATGCCTTTAAAAGAAGATCGTTTTGTGTTAAAATAAGTCCACTTTGCTTACATCAAAACTCTTTTTTCGCGCTGTGCAGGTAAACTAAATCAAAATTTGAAACGGAACGAGCGAAACGAGTTTTGGAATTTTATTAAGCTCATCATTATAAGATGAAAATATATACGCTGTTAAAATATTATATTCGATACTTCAACCAAATTATAAATGATATAATTAAAATGAATGTGAAGAAAATGAAAACAAAATGATAAAACTATACTCTTGATTGAAATCGACTATTCAATTTGTCAAAATATATATAATATTTAAAGAACTAACTATGTGTGAAATCGAACTTTATCGCTTTTGAGGGTGTATATTGTCCATTAGTTAGGTTAACGATAATCAAATGACGGTGCAGTGCTTTTCCGTGGGTGGTCATGACCATTGTCGACCTTATAGGGCGTTCATGGGGTTTTGTGGGGTCGCGCTGTCGTGCGTGCAAAGATTAGCACTCCCAATGGGATTAGATGGCCCTTTTCCCTCGCATCTCCTTATGCTGGTCTCATGATATGACGCATGTACATGTTTGGAACTGGATTTTTCGAATGCCCTGCAAGAGTTTATAGAGATACGAGCGAGCCTTGCAAGGTCGTCATGGGGTTTCTAAGCCCTTAGGGATTCGACTATCCATACAGTTAATCATAGACAAACGACGCGTTTATTGGTATGAAGCCACACAAAAACCCCTCGTTAATAGAATTGGGTGATCTTATCTTTCAATCTTCTATAACAGGGATGAATTTTCCGTTTATTTCATACACATCAGAGAAAGATATTTTTGCTAATGACAAATCTTCAAATGCTCATTAAAAATAAATTTTTAACTCAAAAATTAAATGTGCTGCATATTTTCCACACTTGATATCTATAAACAAGATTATAAAAAAACTTATAAAAAAGATAATAAAAAATTAAAGCATCCAAGGAACAAGTTTTTAAAAAACGCATTCAAAAAATCAAAAATGATTTTACTTGACTGTGAAAATGAATCAAAGTGATTGGTGATCACATATTGGAGAAAGAATTTTTTCAGAGGGATATATTCTTCTTTAAAGGTAAATAAAGAGTACAGGTTAGATTTAATAATTGAACGGCACAGCGTACGTCCGGTTCTCACGAGGAAAGACGTTGGACAATGATACTATGGGCGTAGGATTTATAGGCTTCTGTGACTCCCTGAATGAATCCACCCTCTACGCTACTCACTATACCAACTACTAGTCTTATACATATACTCCTACGGCATATATGAGGATATCTAGCTTTCACCCTAGCTCCGTGAATTAATTTATATTTCCTGTTGTACCTGTCGTCCTTTAGTAGCTTTGTAGTTATCTAAATTAAATAACAGGGGATACCATTTTCAAAATCAAAATTTCTGTAGATCCTATTTTAGGTATAATTCTTTTTACGCTAACTGATCATGAATTCAATTTAACATTAAACAAAATTTACGGCAATGTCTGTTTGTTGTTGTCCTTTTTTTGTCTATACCGCTGTCATTGTGTATATAATAGCATCGTTGTCGTGTTTTTATCGTTGTCGGTGCGTCAGTAAATTTGTCTTTCTTCTTGTCTATATGTATCATTATTGCTGTTGTTTTGTCATTGTTGTTGAAATCATTGTCATTATGTTGCTATCGTGGATGTTCTGTCATCATTGTCGTTGCATCGTTATCCTTTTTGTGTCATTAGCTCATCGTTGGTCGTTTTCACGGAAAAAAGAAAATAGCTGAATTTACCATTTAAAATAGTCAACTTGCGCTCTGAATGCATTTTTCCTGGAATTTATTAAGTTTCACTATTTCAAATTGTAACTCTTACAATGAAAAAGCAACTTTTGTAATTTTCTTAGTAAAAATTACCATTTAAAATAGTAAAACTTACTAATTAAAAATGCGTTCAGAGCGCAAGTTGACTATTTTAAATGGTAAATTCAGCTATTATCTTTTTTCCGTGTTGTCTTCAGCGTTGCCAACACTAGCGATTTATCGTCAAATTAGCAATAAATGGTGATTTTTTTTATCGTTATAAAAATATGTTGTGTCTTTGACGATATCTCGTTGTTGTATCGGTATCGCTGTTGTTGTTTCCTTGTTGTTGTTGACTCGATATATATTAATTCTATCTTTGCAACTGCCGTTGTTTCGTTGTCATTGAGTCGTTGTTGCTGAGACGTTTTCACTGACCCTGTCGTTTATCGTTATCAGTATTAGTGTTTCATTATTGCTGTGCCGCAGTAATTGTATCATTGTCGTTGTAATAATATTGTAATATTGTCGTAATATTGTAATATTGTTGTTGTGTCATTTTGATTGATTTCAGTCGTTAAGCCTTTATTATTAATTGTTATATCGATGTATTGTGGCGTCTACTGAGATGAATAAATAACATATATCATGCATCACCTGGAGTACTCAATTTAATGAAAATTAGGTACTTTCTTATTAACATTAGCACTCTTTCTAATGAAAATTCGTGTTAACTGGTAAAAAATAATTAATTTTGGATATTTTTCTAGTATTTCAAGGGGATACAATGATGCACCACTAACACAAATGTATAAACTGTATAGTAAACTGGGCTTGTATGAAAAGAATTGTTCTGAATGGAGGCGCTCATTCGTATTTACTGTGCACACACTAAAACATGTGGCGTTACATATTGAACATCTGTCTCTGTAAGGCAAGCGCTTTAGCAATATGAAACACAGAAGAGTTGCTAGCTGCAATTCTTTAATATATAGACAAATATAGATATGTACTTTTCATGTAAAAGCTATGCGTTTTTAATAATTGTTCTTGCTGTACAGTCTAATTATCGCTCAGGGCTGAGTAAGGACAGATATTTAGTAGGAATACTTGCCATATTTTAATTATATTCGCTATTGGGAGTCTTGTGTGACAAAAAAATTCCATTTACTTATACATTAAAGATCAAAATTAAAGATCAAACCGAGGATCAAACTCTTCGACGTGTATAAGGACTATAATGTATCTCAGAAGACCACCAAGATGGAGAACAAGAGCAGGCTCATATAATTTCAAAGAAAGCAGCTCAAATGGAATGACCGGGCGCAGATTACAGAGGTTTTTGCGGCTCTTAGTAGAAAACGATGTAAACTTTAGACTCGAGATCCAATCTCTTGGAGAACTTTGCGACCCTTGACGGCCAACGCCTGCGGTGCGAGGATGCTACTTCCAGACTCCAGGTTCACTCGTTTTATCTTGAGAGTGAATGTACCTTTTTGTATTTTACATCACTTAACGCTCCGCCGAACGTTTTCAGAAGCGTCCTTTCCCAAAACGCGGGTATGGAAAACCACGATAGGACACTTTCCAGGTACCCCGCAGGAAATCAATAATACGCTTCAAGAACTTTCGTCAAAGAATAAGGCTTTACGTGGAGATATAAATTGTATTTTAACATTTTCTTCCGTTATTATCCTTTTTACTTTGAGCTTTAAGCTCAAGTACATCGATTTTGTTTGACTGACTGAAATCAAATCAAACTTCTACATGTACTATTATAAATTCTGAACTCCTTGATCTGCGACTTTGGTCGAACTGTAATGAGTCTCCCTAGAATTAAAAGAATTAATTGTTATTGGTGATAGGAGGAGGAACCGACATAAATCTGAAAGTATAATCGAAACTTTGAGTTCAGACCGAGTTGAAATTTCGGTCTCACTTTGAACCTCTAATTGCAGCACACTTAAAAAGGTCCTCTAAAGAGGATCTAAAGAGGACCGATTTCTATACAATTCAGAATACTTTGGTCCTCAAAAGTGGCGAATACAAATTTCCATTTCTTTCATTTTCGGGTTTAAAGTACAGGACTTTAAGTTTGAGCAATTATATAGACAATCAGAAAATTGTTGAAGCTGCTGAGATCGAGAAAACTTCTTTAATAACGACCTACTCGTATGAATTTATACATTTTCAATAAAATTGTTTACTTAAATATAAGAGGATTAAAAATGATCATGAAATGAGAAAAAATATATACAACCGTAGTACTTGGTAGCGGTTTTCAATTTAGATTTTCTAAATATATGCGAATGCGATAACAAGTGTTTTCAACGATTGCAGATTCTCAGTTCCCTTCTGGACCGCAACAGTAGTTCCCCTACGGCGCAGCCCTAGACGCCCCACGGCCCACAGGGCAATTTTTGACGTTTCACGCCCAAGCAAGCTGAAAAGCGACAAGCATAATAAAGACCCCGGGTAAACCATCGAACCATCGTCAAGTGGGAAGCATCCGCCCATCCATTCAGAGGCAATGGCATACTATAGCACAGGGTAATGGTTGGGGCGGTATATTTTCCATTTTCTACCCTCTTCCACAAGGGGAAGGGGATATTATTGGACATGGTTCGCACGACCAGGCAAATTATTTGACAATACTTTCGCGCACGCGCAAAGAGCTCTCATTTTTTCTTCTCATTTCCCTATGTTCTTTCTGTCTGTTTTGTATGCTCTTTCTTTTTTCGCTCCTTTTCTTTTCGGTCTTCACTTTTGATAGTATTTTTCATATTCAGTCTCTTGAAACTAATGCTACATATTTCCTCGTCCGCAAAAAGCGTCTTACTGCTCCGCGTCTCGAGGAGGCTTTTAGAAAGCATTAGCCAAGCTCATATACGGTTCGTCGCCTGTGGTCGCTATATCTATACATTAAGGGGCATACACATTTTATAATAGAGGGTGAGAAACAGAGACATTTGCTACAATAGTCATATTTGTTATTCATATTCAAGGTGGCCACGAGATTCAATTTTTTCAATTTCCCTGACATTTCCCTGACTTTCAGACAAATTTCCCTGACAGAAAAGTATTAAAAATGCGTATAAATTTTCTATAATAATACTATTAAAATTTATCAAAAATTTCGTGTAATATCACTTTAAATCTTTTGAAATTTAAAATATTTAACATTCGTAAAAATCTCTCGAATTTACTACAAATTTTGAAAAGGTCTCTTAAAATTCATTGAAATTTCTTGAAATTCCTAGAAACATCTTAATAAGATTCCAATAATTCCCTTCAAAATTTCAAATTTGTTAATATTTTATGAGATCCCTTCAATTTTCACGAATTTTTTTAAAATTCCTCAAAATCCTTTGAAATACTTTAAATTCCACGAAAAACTTAAAAATCTTTTAAAATTCCTAAAAATCTATTACAATTTTCTGTAAACCTTCAAAATTCCATAAAACATTTTCAGAATCTCGTGAAATCTTATTAAATTCCACGAGGAATTTTAAAATCTCTTGAAATGCACAAAACTTTCTTTAAATTATTGGAAACCTATATTGAAATCGGTACAAATTCGCTGAAATCATTTGAAATTCCAAAAAAACATCTTTAAATATCTTAAAATTCCACCACAATATTTAAAATTCCATGAAATCCTTTACAATTATTTTACAAAATCGTTTACAAATCATAAAAATCTCATGAAATTCTTTAAAATTCCCTAAAGTGTATTAAAATCTCTAAAAAAAAAACTCTTGAAATTAAAAATCTCACAAAATCTTTTAAAAACCAAAAATGACTTGAAATTTTTTAAAATTCTATGAAGATTATTAAAATTCCATGAAATAATTTTTAAATGTCAAAAGTACTTACAAGTTTTACAAGCTTCTTAAAATCCTTTAGAATTCCACGAAAAACTTTAAAATCCCTTAAAATACGTAAATATTTCTCAAAATTCTTGACAGCCTCTTGAAATTCTCTAACTTCTACAAAATCTTTTATAAATCATAAAAATTTTGTGACAAACTTTTTTTTCCCTGACATTTCCCTGACTTCTCTGTCGTGTGGCCGCCCTGATATTTATTCAACAACAAGAAGAACGGATCCTTTGCAAATCATTGCTTTGAAACATATATCTTTGGGGTTTTAGCTCGGGTTTTGGATTGCGAAACGTGCAAGGAGAGAAAAATATACACGGAAAAAACAAAAAATAGTAACAGCAAAAAAAGCGACAATAGTTTCAACTTTAATATGAGTAAAAGTTTTGCAAGTGTTTAAAAGGATTATCATGAAAATATATAAGCAAGCTCGACTCGAGAAAGATTGCGGATCAGGGTCATGAGTTTCTAAGTATCGGCAGTCAAATGATGACTTTAAGACACTTTATTTATATTATTATGGTCCCTATCTGACTACATACGGCAGCAAGAACGTTCACCTTGCTACTGTGTTCCATTACACTCATTCGCTCGGGAAGATTAAGGTCGTACATCTGGGCGATTGAATCCGGATATTCACCCCCTCCCTCTCCACTAACTTCATATTTACCACCCTCTTGATCAAAAACAAAAAGCTCACGAAGAAAGTTCGAGGTCAAGGCCATGTTACGTCCAGCCGGTCCATAACGGTCACATATCACGCCATAAGAATACATAAAGAACGATCGTCAGAGCAATCGTGAGGGAGCTCGCATCGGTGGCACAATCGTTAATTAAGGGGTGAGGACTTGGAGGCTCTGAGGTCACAAACTACACTCATAAATTTTTCTACCAAACATACAAAAAGAGCGAGATCAGAGGAGTGAAAAAAATAAACTTGATGCCGGTAAAAGGATCGAAGATGCCGCTGCCGGCAACGATTCCAAGAGACTACGTACAGTCAGAGATAGAAATCGTTTTACCGAAAGGAATTTTTTAGATTTTCTTAATTTTCATAGTAGAAAATAAAATTGATCTGAAACATTCAAGTGGGAAAGTGCATGCTTCCACCACAGAGAGAAAATAAACAATTTCTGGAAAAAAGTCATCACTGGAGAATTAAAAAGCCACAATGCATTTGCTGATCATATCCTTCTGTTGGATGTTGAACATATATAACTTCTTCCAAATAACTTAAAATTGTCAAATTTACTGTTTTTGCCGTTCTTGCCTTTCTCGTGTCCGTTAATAAGTTTAAAAGCCCAAAATAACCCGACAGTTCACTGTTTCGAGTGTTGGTGGTCTGCGATCATCTTCTGAGCTGGATTTTGCCTAACTATAAGTAAATTTGCTTCGGTTCGAGATTTTCTTTTCAGTGCAGGTGCGATCAAGAAATTATATTATGGTGTTGGCTGTACACAGAACACTGAGTGCGGCTAACGTGTCTATATATAGATACGGGACGAATACACGTGCAATTCATGTATGTGTCTATAAAGATCCACTGAGCACAGAACGAGGCTCCGGCAGTCCGGCATATTATGGAACGGAATGGGATAGCATGGGAGATGACACATGGGTTGGCTTCGGTATACCTACAGTTGTGCGACTGAGGTCGACTGGCCGGTTACTCTGCTCTCTTGTCACAAGCCGACACCGCGCCGCGCAGTTCGTGAGAGCACAGTAGCGGCAAATACCCATAAATATAAAATATGTCCCTCCTTTCACCCTTTAACACGAACGCACACAAACAAACGACTTTTCGTGTTCCACTACCAACTAGCAACCTGGCAACGAGTAATATATGTATATCGACAGCCAAATGAACTCACATGCTACCCAGTCCACCTCAACACCTTTGTGTACGACCACGTACGACATTCCTTCTTACCTCCATAATCTCGCATGATCCCGCGTGATCTTCGAATCAAAGATTCAGCAAGGAAAATCCAAAGAAATGTACAATTGTACATCGCCACAGACGAATGCAGTAACGAGGGTTAAAATTTGTTTCAAATTTTTATGACTAACTTTATGGTCATTTAGTAGCATACCCCAGTTATCTCCTCAAAGTCAATAAGGTGTATATATGGTGATATTCAAAATGAAAAGAGTACTCATTCATTTTTGATTCACGACCTTATTCTAAGCCGAAAATATATATATATATACGCACGGAAAAAAGAAAATAGCTGAATTTACCATATTTAAAATAGTCAATTTGCGCTCTGAATGCATTTTTTTGAAATTTAATAAGTTTCACTATTTCAAAATGTAACTCTTACAATGAAAAAGCAGGGTTTGCAATTTTCTTAGCAAAAATTACCATTTGAAATATTAAAACTTAATATAAAACTTAATAATATTAAATCCTAGTTAGTTTCTATCCAGATATTGGCAAGGAAAAACTATTTTCGTATTGATAGAGGAAATTTCTTTGATTACTAGTCAAGGATTTCCTCATCGAAATCTGTTGAGGAAATTCTAGTTAGGCTCTAACTATAAGTACTACCTATAGTTCCTCTATATAGTCTAGTTTCAGCCCTACGAGTTACTTGAGTGTGTTAAGGAAAAACTGGACCAATTTCTAAGAGTATATATACTCTATTAATCTGAATTAGCACTAGTTTACTTTAGTGAAAAATTCTACTAATTATTAGTCATTTTTGACTAAAACTTTAGAGAAAAATGACTAACAATTAGTAAAAATTTTCACTAAAGTAAATTAATGACCTACTTTTCACTATAATTCAGATTTATAGAGTACTAAATTTCATAAAAAATGCGTTCAGAGCGCAAGTTGACTATTTTAAATGGTAAATTCATCACCTATTTTCTTTTTTCCGTGTATAAGGTTATTTCGAAAGAGAATAGCTAAAATTCTATTTATTGCAATTCGCGGAATTTCGCTGAATGTACTCTCTAAATCTGAATTAGTAAGAAGTTACTAATGAAATAGTGCCGATTCGTTTACTAATAATACACTTTAGTAAGCATTTTTACTATCGATTAGTTAAAAACTACTAATTCATAGTAAAAAAGTACTAATTCATTTAGTAACGGTAACTAAATCAATTAGTGAGCCCAGGGGCGGGTTAGAGATTTACGGGGCCCGGGACTATAGATGAATATACGGGGCCCACTTAAGGGCAGCAAAATATGATCATTTTATGAATATAAATAAAAACTATCTACTTATTTTTATAATGTATTAACGCAAATATATTTATTATCGCATTTGTATAATATTAAAAACTACAAATTATTATACATATAATTAAAAATACTTTTTTCTGGATATTGCCTAATATGATATTTTTTTATTAGACCTCGCGGGGCCCCTTGGATGTGAGGGCCCGGGGCTATAGTCCCTGCTAGCCCCCCCCCCCAATCCGCCACTGAGTGAGCCTTACTAAATGAATTAGTACTATTTTACTGTGAATTAGTAGTTTTTAACTAATTGATAGTAAAAATGCTTACTAAAGTGTATTAGTAAATGATTCGGCACTATTTCATTAGTAACTATTTACTAATTCAAATTTAGAGAGTGTATAGCAGAAACTTTTGGCAGATTTAATTTGCAGAATATTTGCAGGAAAGCGAATGATCGAATTATTGTGAAATGTCCGGATAGGGCAACATTTTTGCATATTTTAAATGCGGATAAAATGAGGCAATGACAAAAAAATGTCAATAAAAGTTTGCTTAGGAGTTTTGAACTCGAACGTATCAATTTTCGATTTTTCAGATACAGCACTTTTGATGAGGAAAACAAGAACAGCTGGTAATGGAAAAGTATGCAATTAACGGACTCGACCTTAATTCCTTTTGGACCCTAAAAAATGAGCTAAAGAAAGTAAGTGTGCCTTTTTTCTCACAGCTGCACGGAAAAAAGAAAATAGCTGAATTTAGCATTTAAAATATAGTCAACTTGCGCTCTGAACGCATTTTTCCTTGAATTTGTAAGTTTGACTATTTCAAATGGTAATTTTTGCTAAGAAAATTGCAAACTCTGCTTTTTCATTGTAAGAGTTACACACTCAAAAAAACGCCTAGTTAAGTTAACTAGAATTTTGGGTTAAATATAGCCTAACTATTTTTTCTGGTTAAATTAACCAGAATTCTGGTTGATTTAACCAGCATTCTAGTTGTTTTAACTAGCATTCTAGTTATTTTAACTAGCAATTCTTATTAAAATAATCAGAATTCTGGTTACTTTAACCAGAAAAAATAGTTAGGCTATATTTAACCCAAAATTCTAGTTAACTTAACTAGACATTTTTTTGAGTGCAATTTGAAATAGTGAAACTTACTAATAAATTCCAGGAAAAATGCATTCAGAGCGCAAGTTGACTATTTTAAATGGTAAATTCAGCTATTTTCTTTCAGGGTGTCTATACTAACCGGGAAAACTGGGAATTAGCCGGGAATAAAAATTCCAACCGGGAATCACATTTAAAGTTTATCGGGCTCTGATGGAATTTTTGAGCTTCGGATCGGGTTGTCGTTTTGCTTTTGATCGGAATATTTTAAAAAGTTCACCGGTCTCCATTTTTCACTCTAAAACTCAAAATAAGTTAAGAATATAAGTTTATTTTGCATCCGAACCTGACCAAGCTTATAATAACGGAATAATGATGCGCAAATGCTGGATAAGAATAGAGGGAAACCGAGCAGGCAATTTTATAGATATACAACAGTGACACGCCTGCACATTTTGTTGTCCCGCGTAGCTCAGAACTGATTTAACTATCTGGCAGCGAAAAATGAGAAGAATGGCAGAAGGAGGTATAAGAGGAAGAGGTAGAGAAGTAGCAGAATGACGACGAAACTCGTTCTCATTATTATATTCATATTCTTATATGCAGCCGCGAGAAAACCGAACCAAGCAAACCCATGAAGATGAGAGAAAGAAAGACAGCACGGTTCCACTTGAGTCGACTCGAAGCAAGCGTTATATATAGGTATAGCGGTATAAAAATCTCTATAAAAAGTTGAAAAGTGCCGCCGCTGGAGTTGAGGGGCGACAATGGATGAAATATGCCGCCCCGTTCGACCCTACTGGAAGTTTAGGTGCTGCTGGACTCCTTACGCCTTCCTGCGGCATAGTGAAACTGTATAGCGACTCACTCGACGTGTAGATCGTATAGGTCGTGTAGATTTTTATGTATATATATGGGTAGAAATATGCATATATCAGCTCTATTATAACGCGAGCAATATACACCATATACACCTTCTTCTCGCTTCTTTCGTCGGACTCCAAGGTGGGTGATATACTTTTTGAGGTGTTTGGCAAATGCTCAACTCGCCTTTCCACGAGCAGATATTTTTCGACAAATAAATTAAATATTGAAAGGCACTAAAAGTGTAGCGCAAGCAGCTCAGCGGATACTAAAATAAAAATATCATTTGATATGGTTCTACGAATTACGAATTTCACACTTTTTGGTATTCTATGAACTTTATCCAAAGAAATTTCATAGTGAGGTCATAAGTTGTAGGAAATTTGGAAATCAACTGATGATTCTCATATTTGTTAACAAAGTTAATGGTTTTAAATAGCAATTTTTAATACTACACTCATCTCGCGATCGAGAGCACTCCGATCGAGAGCACTTTTCACGCTTGACTGATTCTACGTCCCCCCCGAGCGTCCCTCGACAGCCAACACTAAGTGCCGGCGCTCGCGAAGTCAATGCCGTGGTGATGTCAGAGTGCTCGCTCGAGCTATTTTAATTCCATCCGATCGAAGTCACTCGACCCCCGAGCGGTGCTCTCGATCGCGAGATGAGTGTACTGTCGAGACTATCGGAAAAATGTTTTTTATTGTTCTATATGCTATTCCAAATTGCAAAATATTTTTTTGCAGATACCGGTTTTGTATTCACAACCTTAAAAAAATGGTGAGATGAATATTTGTGTTTTGTGAGTTTGGCATGGAGCTCCCCTTTAATAAAGAAATGTGATTTCTCAAGGTCATAGTTCTTTTTAGAATTTCGATTTCGGTAGCTGCTGTTATAACAAGTTTCGTGTAAATTCCTGCTACCGGTTTCAGATCCTGCAGAAGAATGTAATCTATTCGCTGTGGACAATCAATTTATATGTATATTTCTTCATAGCCCGGTTAGGTTTTTTTTTTAGATTAATCATAAAGGTTTGAGGATGATTTATTGTGAATACGCACCCGAGATAGTTCCTTTTAGACTTTAGACTCAGAACCAAGTTTTATTTTACAAAAAAAAACGTATTATGTGTACGTATCTTATCTGTTCGCCAATAATATGTTTATCATTGATACGTAATTACACATTATAAAATTAAGATATTTAAGTCTGATCATTTTTGAGTTTACAGTAACTTCTACCTAATTCAGATTTAGAGAGTTAATTAAATAAGTGATGATAATCTTAAAAGTCTTTAACTTTTAGAAATAGCTATAACAAGGATATATCGGTACTATCTAAGCACACTTTCTAAGACCCACTCTTAATACAAGAGCTATAGTTATTAGACTGGGTTTTTGACAGTTTGTAAATAAGCTTCCGTCCCAAAACGAAGGATCTTCGCGGGTGACGAGATGATGACAAAAGGGTCATTTTTGCCTTCGAAAAATACCACGAAACAGTCGACACACAGCACAGGTTCCTTTCCGCAAGTTGCTATATATACAAGAAACTAAAAGCGAGACTAAAAGTTAAGCCTTCGCCGTATAGTTGTCGTCGTTTCACAACTATGTACACTTGTACAAACTACACTGCGGGGCTTGTAGCCACAACAGAGAACCCCCGGTTCGTCTAATAATCGGTCTCATTGTTGTACTTGAAAACAGCCTTTCTCGCTCTTCTTCGGAACGGCCACCCCCGGCTGATGTGGCTGATGTGCGGTCCCTAGGCTCAACAATTTTTGGGTTTACCCTAATTAGTGTTCCACTGAAGCACAGAGGGGGTTCCTGTCCTACCAAAATCCAAAGGACCAAAGGTCTTGAGGACTTGTGGTTTGGTGTCGTAAATCTAAACACCTGGATCTGGTGGACTGCTCGTGCGATATTTCTATCGAACTGCTTTTCTTTGATTTGCCGCTAATACTCTTAAGCAGTTTTTGCCTGTATTCTTTTCTCAAAATTGTTCATTTTTCGCTACATATTTTGATACTCATTGGGATATATTTTTTAGAGCCTTGAACTATCAGACTTATATATTATTTTTGGATCTTATATGCGGCATTGGGTCTTATTTTGAGCTTGTTTTGGAATTTATTTAATAAAATTGAATTTGAATTTCTATAACTGAATATAAACTGGAATTCAGTAAAAGAATTCAGCTAGAATTAATCTGACGCAGAAACAAAACTGCTGTGGATGTCAAAATAGTAATATAGTAGAGAAATAGAATAATATTTTTTGCGTGCATCATTAAAATTTTATAATATTAAGAATTACAGCTTATAAAAATATTTTCTTAGTATAGGTATCCAATCCAACCTACATATCAAAAGCACTGAATCATATAGATTGAGTTGAATCTTGAATTCCGGTTCTATAGATATACTGATGAGAAAACGGTATACTTTGTTCAGCTAGAATTTAGAGGATAGCCTCAAACAGCCACAAAGCCACATGGAAGTTTGAGTTTGACAGACTGCTGGACGACGGCACAAAATTCCGTGCATTTTTTAAAGAGATGTTAATTAATTGCTTAATCAAAAAAAGGATATCCAAAGTTTTGGGCTGCTGGGCTTCATATTTTCGGGATATGTATTTTTTGACATTGTAATGTTTGGCTTTATATATCTTGTTTTATATCTTGTTTTATTATTATATATTCTTGGGACTTATTTTTGGATCTTACAAATTTTGGTTTTATATTTTGGGATCACAAAGCGACATGGAAGCGTGAGTTCTGACAGACTGCTGGACGACGGCGGAGAATTCCGTGCATTTTTTAAAGAGATGCTGCTTGATCAAAAAAAAAGGTATCTAGCGTTCAGCGTTAGGTGCCATTCTGGTGCCATCGCTGACTCACGAATCTTGTGAGATCGCAGCTGGACTCGGTCGTGGTCGTGGATGTGGATGATGTAGTTCAGGTTGATCTGGCCCAATCTGGCCCCTTTGCGTCGTATCGTTCCCTGAGTGACGTCTTCATGTCTGGCTCTGCGGGGCATTCCTCCTGCTCATTGTGCGTTCGTCTGTCAGTTTGCACGTTCATGGGTTCGTCCGTGGGATATCGCCAAGCCCCCGTCGATCACTATTTTATACTACCCAGAAACTCTCTTACGTTTACGCAAACACCTACATTTACTTACAGTTATACACATAATACATCTCAGCACGACCTACAACTCAATATCACTCAGCAATATTTATTGGATAAACTTCTTCAGTTTAGCACAATCGAAGACACATAACAAAGATGCAGGTCACAGTATCGTATTAGGGCCTTATATATTTTAGTCATTGTCTTTATATTATATTATTATGAATATTGCTCCTGTGGCGAAAATCTCACCTTTAAATATAAGCGTTATCTTTTTGGGCTTTTTGAATCTTATGTGTTTGTGGGACTTTCTATGATTATAATAATTTTCATCAACAATAAAATCCTGCCAATGATCGGTACTTTTTGCTTGGTAATTGAAATTCTTGTCAAGAGATATTTTTATCCTATATATACACCGGTAGTTAGAAAATGTGATTATAGACGATGAGAAGGCATATTATAATAATTCCGAGTCCAAAATTTTGCTACCTTCCGCATGATCAATTGAGTGATATATAAAGTAGGAGTTGATATATTGAATAGTTGATTTTTAAAAACACTTTGAGGAAGCGGCACCTGCAGACCGTGTCGCGATTGTCAATTAAAAACAATTAATCTAATAAGCACGAGGCCTATTATGTACTGCAAATCTTGTTTTCGCTCATTATTATTCGTCTGTGTCATAACACCTTTTGAATGTTAATATTACTCTAATTCTATAATTAAATTCTATATATTTACAAGTCTGGGAAAATAGAAATTAATATGTGTTAATAACATTTTGAAAGCATATCATCAGACTTCTTTTCATTTTTCATATTAATTGTCCCTAATTTTCTATGCCATTTTGATAATATTTTTATTGACTGTTTTTGTCAGGGGAATTTGTATACATAAATATATAAATGCCCTCTCGGTCTATGACCTGTATCTTGTTTTGTTAGTTAATATCACAAATTTTCTTATTAATAACAAAATTAACTTAAACTTATAACGAGAAGAAAAACTATTTCATTAAAACCCGTGTTTTATACAACTGCAGTACATTACGTCCCTTTCTAGAAGTCATTTGTTTTTCTTATATTTTTAAGAAGATTCCAAGTGACAACTGAAAATCGATAGATAAACTGTTGTATATATATTTGTATATCAAAAGACGAACTATAATATGAAAGCAAAATAAGGAATATTAGTGTAGTTTTAATTATTTCGAAAACAAAAAGATCGCCCCTGACGTCTTTTTGCAGTAAATTTTTACTATGTATATCGCTCAAACATTATATTAAAAAGACTGAAAAGAGGAATTATAAAGCATCGAAAATTAAGTGTTATTTTAGTCATTCTTTAAGTTTATTTATACGATAGCTTGATTCGTTGTGGGTATATTTCAAAAGTAGATATACGCGGGTTATTATATCGAGAAAATTTTTATGATAAATTGCTAGCTTCTTCATTCTTTTGCATATATGAATACATTATATTCATCATGCAGCTTCAAATGTATTATATATATATATATATATATATATATATAACTGCATTAACTTGTAATTAATTACAAATTGTTCTCTAAATAGCTCTTTGATATAATATAGCAATTCGCTATACATATTTGAAATTACTCATTGGTAACTACCAAATAAGTACTATAATTTAGGATTATATATGTATTGAAATAAAGAGTCGATTCAATATACGAATTAATAATAAAAGCGTTAGAACCGGAAGATTTAAGAAATGCGTATATCTCTATAATGCCTAAAACCTCGCCTAAGACATTTTGAATTTCAATAAAAAGCTCCCGATTTTTTTAACTTGAGCTCATCAAAATTCATACCCGCACTCTGAAAATTCATGATTTTGCGAGTTTTGAACCAGGAATTTATAATATTTGAGAGAATTTGTGAAGAACGTTATCGACTTTTTGATAATAGAGTCAGAGTTTTCATAAAAGCTTATACAGTTTTCTGTCAAATTTCATCCGAATTTAGAGCCGAATTCTGAAAAACCTTACTTTGTTTTATATAGCCACATATTTTTTGAAAAATGAGCAAGAAACGGATTTTTTAATTTTCGATCGTTTAAAAGTCTTTGTAAAATACCGAAATTCACTATACAGCTCATGTCCAGGAAGTTGGCAACGCCAACTTTAAAATTACAAAAAATGAAAATTGTGCTGAATTGTGCTAGATTTGTGCTCTATTTCAGCACAATTTTCATTTTTTTGAATTTTAAAGTTGGCGTTGCCAACTTCCTACACATATACAGCTCCAGATTTTTTGTCAGATTTCATCATTATTTACCCCCTGATTATAAACATAAACCTCATAATTTATGCGAAATTTGTTGCATCTCATTTTGAACAATGAAAATTTTCATTATGCCCTCATCTATATATATATGCTTTTGAGGATCAGGATTTTTCTAACGCTCCGCGTATTTTTCTTCTACAACGAAATGTTTTAAATATTTCGATATTTACAATCGCGCATGTTTTTTATTAACTCTCAGTTAAAATGAATGAATAACGATGGATTTGTTTTATTCAAGTGAGTTAATTGGCGCTTTTGTTTTGGGAATTTTGAACTGAATCAGCTACATATATCAGCAAGGAATCCCAGTAAAAAGGTGAGCATTGGAAGGGATAAAATGGCATTGGACTTTTTAATGCCATCCTATGCGAATAGATTCCGTTTTTGCCGAAAAGCATTACATGGCATTGATAATATTTTTATTGACTGTTTTTGTCAGGGCATTTTTGTATTGCAAAAGGCATTATTTGACTTTCAACTTAGAAGGACGCCAAAAAAGCCATTAAATGGCATTAAACCCTTCAATATTTGTTTCTTGAAAGGCATTATTTATAGCATTCAACTTTGAATCTTCCCAAAAAGCATTAAATGGCATTAACTTGTCAACTTTGCATTCTTCTCAACGGCATTAAAAATTTCTGTGCATTTAAATGGATTCAAGTGAAACAAGTTTTATTCTACATCCGAAAAAAATATTTTCTTCATTTAAGAGGATTCCTCTTATTCTGATGCAAGTTTTCCTCTACAATATGGTATATAAAGTTTTCCTCTTAATTTTAGAGAATATAAAGAGCATTAGATGGCATTCAAGACAAAAACGGAATTGATTCGCACAGATTCGCATAGGATGGCATTAAATTTCCAATGTCTTCCAATGCTCCCCTTTTTTACTGAGATTGGATTCTTTAAAGAATAACGAGTGCAGTTCATCTGGCAACGAATTCGTCTCGTTTGCAATTAACACCTTCTTGGAAGTTTGGGGCGTGAAAAAAGAAGAAAGGAGACTTAAAGAAAGACGAACGGTAGGCAGATGTATATCGTTTCGCCGACGGTTGTGACAGGCTCCCTGGGGCCCAGCATCCATTCAGAAATACGAAAAGGCACGTGTTCTTGAGTTTGTTTACGCAGCACGCTTTGAAAACAAAGCAACTCGAAATTTGAAAACCTATACCTACCTACCTTTTCAACTGCAAACTCTCTACTTGAATATTCTCCGTTTCCTCCAATCAGACGCTCGCCCAATGGACGATCAGCTCTTTTCTCACTCGCGAATCGTCACTTGCACAAAACTGCTCGTTTCAGGTATAATTTCAAGAAACTTTTGATTACGAATTTGGCAATCCGAATTTTTAAACTCGCGCTGCAGATTCTCAGGCACGTTTCTTGACGTTTGGTATCTCCCGAAATTGTATATTGAGGCACCACGATAAGGAGTGATGATCCCTTCTGAAGAAACCACGTAAATTTTAGTATATGAAATCCACGTAACAAGTACCCGGAAGATGTCAATTTAGAGAAGAAATGATAATCTCGGAACTCGTCGAACGCGTCTCATCGAGCAGATCTCGATGGAGTGTCCTCCAATGGTTCCTGGTACCGCCGCAGCGAGCGCTGCTCTCGATAGGCTTCGGAAACTGAAACTCTGTCACGCCACTCCTGCGGCCGCGAAGAAAACCAAAGAACAATCTCGTTCGGCGATATACACGTTACAAGCAAGCGAGCGTCGAGTGTTGGTTTCTTGGAGAGAAACGAAGGTGTTAAGGGGGGCGCTCACATTCGATCACCCCTACTGCTCTCGTCTCCCTTCTTTTGCGGCTCCTCTCCGCAGAGAAGAAGCTGGAGCGCAGCCTCCCAATGGACCAAAATGGCCGACCATTCAAAAGTTCATTGGATGATTGGATATGTGTGAGGCGTGGCTAGCTGATATGATCCACCTCCTTCTTCTTTTGCACGGCGCAACTCCAGTCAACCCGACCTTCGATGAACGCATTCGACAATTTCAGAGCATATAACAGCTAGCCAGAAACTGTACAGAAAAGCTCAATCGTCGATTGAGAGGTAGGGGCCAATATACTGCTCCACTTCGCCTCCTGCTTCTGTTCCTGGCGCTGACCCTGCCTCTGCCCCTGTAAATTGGAGGGTAGGGAAGGGATCATTTTTTCACGACCTTCCCTCCCCACCACACATATATCATATATAGAATCTAATGTATTGCCCGGAAAAGCCGCATGCAAAATGTTCATGTGTGTATACATGAGGGCGTCTAACTGCATATGTGTATATATATATTATTATTATTATTATGTATATATATATAGAGAGAGACGCATACCAATGTTCTCATTGTAACTGCATCCCTTGCTTACTTTTTACTACTATTCTGCTTCGAGTTTCAATGCATATTATAGAATTTGCATGAGTGCGTAGGTGTACGATTAATACGATACTTTTGGCGAAGGCAAATGAATGAAGAATAAAGTAACGTCGTATCTTTCTAAATCTGAATTAGTAAGCATGCTAGTAACTGCAGTTACTAATGAAATAGTCATATACCAATTCGTTTACTAATACACTTTAGTATAAGCATTTTTATACTATCAACTACAGCAATATTATGATCCGCGCGCGATCAGTTTCTCGTTTTTGCACATCTTTTGCTATAGTAAAAAAATTAATTGAGAATTTTTAATTCTTGAAATATAAAATCTTGTAAATCTTTATCTAATTTCAGAAATCTTCGTGAGTTTTATAAAATTCCTTAAAATGCCTTTATTATCCTTCAAAATTTGGTGAAATTCCTTTAAATTTCGTAAATTCACTTGATATTTTTTGTTAAAATTACTTAAAATTACTCAAAGTCCCAAAAAGTCTCATTAAATCTCTTAAAATCCACTGAAATTTTGTAAAATATAATGGATTCATTCAAATTTAAAATTACTTAATATCCCATAAAACATATCCCTTAGAATTAGTTAAAATTCCATAAAATATGGACAAATCCCTTAAAGTTATATAAAATCCTATGAAATTTCATGAAATCCCTTAAAATTCCTGAGAATTTCATGAAATCTCGTACAATTCCCATACAATATCTTAAAATCCCTTTAAAATCCTTCAAAATCTGGTGAAATTCCTTAAAATTACTTAAAATTACTCAAAATTCCATGAAATTTCGTTAAATTCTTTAAAATTCTTGAAAATCCAATATAATCTCACCCTTTAATATTTCTGTAAATAAATGTTCTTCAAATTACTTAATATCTCATAAAATATCTTAGTTTCTTAAAATTACTTAGAACCTCCCAAAATATCATCAAATCCAATGAAATTCCTGAAAATCCAATGAAATCTCGTAAATCCCTTGAAACAGGGCCGGCGGAACATATTTTTTTAGCGTGGGTATAAGTGATCGACCGGGGTTTAAGTGGGGGGGGGGGTGTTTCATAATTTTGCGTATTATGAAAATCGAATATAAAAATTAAAAAAAAACAGTAAATTTTTCGGATCTTTAACTGAAATTTAAGCGTGGGTAATTACCCACCCTAAAATTTTTAGGGTGGGTAGTACTACCCACCATACCCACTTCTTCCGCCGACCCTGCCTTAAAATCCCTTAAGTCGTTAAAATAACTTAATATCCTATGAAACATTGTAAAATCTCTGAAAATTACTTAAAATTCCATGTAATTTCGTAAAATCCTTTAAAATTTCATAAAATTTCCCGAAATACCATGAAATCACTTAATATTTCTAAAATCTCAATAAATTTCGTAAAGCCCTTTTAAATTCCTTAACATTTTTCCAGATACCGTGAAATCTCATTAAATCTCTTAAAATATCTTAAAATTCAATGAAATTTCGTAAAATGTCTAAAAGCTTCTCAAATTACTTAAAATTCCACAAAATAAGTCAAATTCCTTAAAAATACTTTATAATCCTTTAAAATCTCATAACTTTTCTGAAAAAAATGTGGGATTGGAAAAATTAAGCGATTTCAAAAGTATGCAAAATAATTCAGAGATTTTACACCGAGAAAAATATTTTCTTCGTTTTCCTCTACAATATGGTATATAAAGTTTTCCTCTTAATTTTAGAGGATTATTCTCTTCTAGAAAGTATTCCTTCACGGAAAAAACTCTTTGTGTGTGGTATGCCTAAATCTGGTTGTCACAACCAGAAAAAATAGTAAAATATGGGACAACCAGAATTGTGGTTACCACAACCACATCACTCTTTGTGTGAAGATCTAGTTGTGAGGCTCCACTATGTAGTTATAACAAATACGCAGCAAAAGTTTTCTTAAAACGGATCTAGTTGCCACAACCACACAGTGGAAGTTGGTTTTACTGAAATGTAGTTGTCACAACTACACAGTGGAAGTTGGTTTCACTGAAATGTAGTTGTCACAACTACATAGTCAGAGTACGGAATCTTTAAAAATATGTGGTTGCCGCAACCACAGAAAAAAAAGGTCTAGTTTTTATTACAGTTTAAGTGAGTTTTTAGGCTTAACGCTAAATTTAGTCCCTTCTTAGTCTTAAAACAATTCTAAGAATTGACTAAATTTAGCGTTAAGCCTAAAAACAGACTTAAACTGTAACAAAAACTAGACCTTTTTTCTGTGCGGGCGTAATAAAAAAATTGTAATAAATAATAATGAATTATATAGAAGATCTCTTAAATTACCATTCATTAAAACGTATTTATTATACATAAAAATATACAGCCTTACATCTGATATAAAACATAAATAAATCGTACATGTTTACGGATAGATCGTTCAAGCCGAACATCAAATTTTATGTTTGACCGTACCATATATATACCATATTTATATTTACGATATTTACCAGAAACCGCGTAAACATAACCATGAACAATAGCTGTGAAGCCGGCGTCATTAAAAACTTGTTTTTCATAAAAACAATATAACTTTATATACTTACCGCTTATCGTCTGCTGGTAGATATCGAATAAGCCCAATGATTTTAGAAAACTTTCTTCACTCATTTTTATTTTAAAGCACTATAAAAGTTCAATCACGGAGTTCGGTGCGTTTTTCACATGGCGTGGGTCACGTGATTCGGTAACGCATCGAAGAGTGCGGAACTACTTGCGAAAAGAAAGGCACCAATCAGAACAAGTGGAGGTATAAACACTGTAGTTGTGAGAACCACAACACTATGGTTGTCAGAGCCACACACTGTAGCTAAGAGCATGTGGTTGTGGCAACTACGCACGAAAGGAAAGGCAACAATCTGAACGAGTAAAGATAAAAATACTGTGGTTGTAACAGCCACAAGACCATAGCCAAGAGCGCGTGGTTGTGGCAACTATTTCACTTTTAACGTAGAACACACGTAAAAGTTGTCTCAATCAAAAACTCAGTCAAGACAACTATATTTTACATAACTATAAAATTATAGTTTCTGTACCCATATCAGTTTTTTCCGTGTTTCAAATAAAGAGGAATCCTTTTAAAAGTAGAGGAAAATAATCTAATTCATAGAAGAATATTTTTCTCGGTTTAATTTTTGAAATATAAAAATTTGTAATTCCTAGTCTAATTTTAGGAATCTCAATAAATTTGTAAAATCCTTTTAAATTCCTTAAAATTATTCAAATTCCCATTAAATCCCATTATACCTTAAAAGTTTTTAAAATCACTTAAAATTGCATAACATATTTATCGTTAAATCTATCTCAAAATCCCATAATCTCTTAAAATTGCAAAAAATCCAATGAAACTTCGTGAAAATCTTTGAAACAGCTTTAAAGTTTCTAAAATTACTTAAAATTACACAAAATATCGTTAAATCCTTTAAAATTATTATAAAATTCCATGAAATCTCGATAAATACTTTTAATTACCTGAAAATCTAATGAAAACTTTTTATTAGATTTTTAGATTCTTTAAATTTCTTTAGATTCTATAAAACCCCAATAACTATGGTTAAATCCTTTAAAATTTCTGAAAATCAGAATAAATTTCATGAAATTCCTTGAAATACTGTGAAATCCTTTAATATTTCTAAAATTTCAATAAATTTTGTAAAATTCGTATTCTCTGTCTTAATAATCTTTTTGAAAACGAAAATAGTCTGAAGATTGTTTTCAAAATTCAAATTCGATACATTCACAGTAAAGAATATATATTATTATTATATATTATATATTATTATTATATTTATTATTATATTATTATTATATATTATTATATTATAATATATATTATTATATTCTTACTGATTCAGATTTAGAGAGTATTAAACCACAACATCGAGATAAAAACAAGTCAAAAATTAGAATTGGATGTGATCCAATACTTTATATTATTATTACCTTTGAAGTAGGTACCTATGCACTGAGAAAAATGGATATTAAAACTTACTATCTTATTGGGCATGCCAGAATCCATGCAATCTCTCAAGCACTAGAATCCTACTTAAATCAATTTTAAAAAATCCGAATCTATGTTAAACAGTAATCCGATCGCAGTTTTAAAAGTGTTCCGATTAAGATGCAATGGACTTTGATTTATATTGGAAACTATAATTGCTTTGGATTGGCTCGGATGAGAAATCTACATTTAAATCTTCTAGTTCAGATGTAAAATTCTAAGAAATCTTTTGAGATTCATTACAGTTATATAAGAGAGAATGTTTTATGATTTATATATACGGAGAAAATGTGTTTAATATACAATAAATATTGTAAAATCAAAGCACGTCAGCTTGCATTTCAGTAATCATTACAATCATTCGAAATTATAGATCATATATTAAAAGTTACCAAAAATAAGCCGTCAAAAATTTACAATATTTATTACACCGGGAAAATATAAGCAAATTTATATTAGTTTTACTAAACTTTATGTTCGTATTTAGCGGTAATTACCAAATTATCCTTTTAATTAGGACGCAAGCTAAGGTATAGTTCATATATATATGTACATTAAATATATGATCAAGCTTTACTAGCTTACAAAGTTTTCTACATTCTGATATTTGTTATATATATATATATATATGAAATATATCTGCAAAATTACTCATATAAATTTACATATAAACAATTCAGTGTTTCTCAGAGTTTTTTTTAATAATAAATTGCAAACATATGTAATAATAATAATAAACCTGGATTTTTAGTAATTAAATTAAAAAATAATCAAGTGTTTCAATAAAAGCGAGCCTTGTGTATAATTCTCAAAAGTTACTTGGAGTATATTTTCAAAATTATAATAAAAAATTGTTTTAACAAATCTGCAAGTTTCAAACGGATGTTTAGGCATTTATATGACTATGTGTAATCGATTGCGCCATTGTTAAACTGCTCCATGTTTGTTCGTTTTTCTTTTCTTCCTTGCATAACATGACTTTGTTTTAAGTTATCATTTCAAGCGAAATTTGGAATGCCTCTTGAATGTACAAATATTTTTAATTTAGACTGCTCTCAAATACAATTTTATGAAAAATATTTATTTTTGATAAATATATGATTTTAAGGGCGTTGGAGCCAAGTTCCAATCTAAAAATTCGATTTCTTCATTTTACTCAACAAATATTAAGTTTGAAATTTTTTCCCTTTGTAGAATTAATCAATTTTTAACTAGAATTATGCGTACAGAGCGAGAAAATATATAATTCAAATATTTTTTAAATAAAATGAAAATATTGAATTTTGAAGTTAGATTTTGATTTATTCATTTTATGCATAAAGTATCGAAACTAAGTATGTTTTCGCTCTGTACGCTGTCTTATATTTGAAAAAAGATTAGTGCTACAGAGCGAAAGAAAATTTATCTATAAGTTTCGTTGAGTAAAATGGAGATAGGGCCTATCCGTGAGAAAATTTAAAAAATTATCAATTTCTAAGTAGAAATCTGAAAGTTCATTATGTGAATGAATTAACAGTATATTAGTCTGAAAAACTAGAATATTTTACGAATAGCTAAAGTTGTGTACTTTAGGCGATATTTCGAAGATAAATTTCCAAAAAGGTCCAATTGTGCTTTTAAAATTCAAACTGGCTGATTAAAATCTATATAGATTCCCATTGCCGACATTTTTTTATAGATAAGTTTTGAAGTGGACTGTACGTAGTGTTCAACCTTAAACGCAGACGCAGTGCCGTTTGATCACCTATAGTTATATGTAGTGTCTTTTTTGAAGGATAAATACTAGGACCTCAAATCAAGAGGCAACTGTTGAACGAAAATATATTATAAATAAAAAAAAACGCTTAAGGCAGCTGCTATATCGACAAAGACCATAACCACGCTGAAAACAAATAAATATATATAGGTAAAAAAAAGTTCCCATCCGATCTGTTTATTTTTTACAACTCAGTCTTATAACACTTAATCTATTCCATATAATAACCACTCTGTTAATTGCCTCATATTTTCTTCCTCATTTGGAGAGTCTTCAGCGTTTAGAATTTTCTCCAAATAAATTTTTTCATTTGGTGAAAGTTTTTCCACAGGATTTAGGGCCTGTAAGACCATACTCGGAAGGATGACATCATAGTAAAGAAAAATCTGGAAAAAGTGAAAATTATTACTATTAATATTATTCGATAAAAATAACTTTCATCCTAATATTCATAATTTAAATCATTCTATAAAGCTCTTTTCATAATTTAATTTTATAATTATATATATATATATATATATATATATATATATATATATATATATAATTTAATCCGCAAACCTTATTATTGAATGTATTATACACAAGTGAAGGCGTACAACTTCCTGAAGTAACACTGTACATTCCGGTACAAAAAGCTCTAACCGGTTCCTCAAATTGAAATCGCACGCTATTTCTTTGTTGGTCAAGTATGTAAGTTTGTCCATCCCAAGTGCAAGCAATAATTTCATCAGCACCATCTCTTGTAACGTCCAAGCGGCACAGAGCAAAAATGTGATGATCGACTTGCATTGACCTGAAAATATAAAAATTATCAGTGAGCCCACTATCTCGACCAGAGCATGTTATAAAAAAATATGGTATGTACCATGGAGATGAACTTTTTACAATAATATCCAACTTCAAAAATCGATTTCAACAAGTCTATTGAGAATTTAGATAACTTTAAGCTTCAAAGTATGTCAAAATACCCATATCAAAATATGAAAAATTTACAGAGTGATATTCACTACTTACCATAAAATTATCTCATCTTTTACAAGCATTATTGTACCATCTAGAGTAGCAAGAGCATAAGGTTTCCCATTTAAAAAACTTTCCTCGAATGAGTCTTGCTCAGTGTAATCCTTCTTTTGTACCTCATCTTTCACGCTCTTCATGTTTTCATTATTGTTGTTATTAATAGAAAAATTTATAAAATTGTCATAGGATGGAAGCAAGGACTTTTGATCTGCTATTCCTTCATATTCTCCAAGAATAACATTTCCACTAGCAAGATTTCCGTCTACTTGATCTATTTCATGTCTCTCTTCTTTAGAACATAAATTCTGTGTATCATCCTTCGGTACAAAAATGTCTTTTCCTAAACGTTGATTTGAATCTAAACTGGTTTTTCTTTTATTTGATCGAACGTCATTTCTCCCAAGAAATTCTAAGGATACGGATTTTAAGCTTTTTGAATCTAACTTTTTATCTATCAAACACAATTGTTCTTCGGTCGTTTTGTTGGACGTATTCTCGCGTATCCTATCTTCTAATATAGACTCGAAATTGCTTAGGCCAGGTTCTAGATCTCCTAAAATTTCCGTGGAAATATTTGCATTGCGCATTCGAGATATGCCAAGAGTTTGATAATCCACACAACTTGCTGCAGCTTCACTGTTTGTGTCAGAAGATTCATCTTCCAAGTTTCCGTCATCTGGATTACACTTTATGCGCATGAAAGTTCCACCTGGTTGAGCAACTAATAATGTAGGAGTGCCATCTCCAGCATGCTAAAAATCAAAAGTTAGAGATCAGAATATATTCCATAATCAAATTGTACAATTTTTAAAATTCTAATCTGACAATCAATTTTTAATTTAAATCAAAATATTAGCGAATATTCCAACACTGTATAGGACTATAATTATACATACCTGCATTGTAACTGTTCCAATTTGATTAGCACATTCCCATTTATTTAGTCCGACAAGTTTCCCAGACCCTAAATCAGCATTACTTGACCATCTGTATGATCTTACTACACGATCAGTCAGGCCAATTATCATTTCATTTAAGCCATCTTTATCGATATCCGTTACGAGAACTACTTTGGAATTTGTAGGAATTCTCTGCACATGTACACATTCCATTTTTCCATAAAATTCGATTGTTTCCTTAAAATTTTCCGTTTGACTTGGATTCGTATTTATTGTTCCAGCATGCCCTTCAGTTAGATCTACAATAAATACATAAAAATTTATTCATTAGCAGCAACTGAAATATATTATGGGGTACATTCTTGAAACGCCGATTTAGATTATTGTTTTTTAAAAATTTTTTTTTCACACATTCTTAGTAGAAAATGGAAATAATCGACAGTCGATATTATCATTGTTCAGTAATACAAGTACCAACATGACTTATGTTTGCTGGTGTGGAAAGAATCCACATTACTTATCAAGTGGATGGACTAACAGGAAACTGCAACAAAATTGAGTTTCCCTTATGCTGATTCACGCGAGGGTTTGCAAAGTCCACATAAAGAATGTGGGTTGTGTTTTAGGAGTACCCCCATTCAGTCCACATATCAAAATAATAATTTCACTTGAATATTTACAGAATAAATTTCACAATCAATGACTTATAATTATTTCCACTCGATATATCTCACAAGAGTATAATTTAACTTTTAAAAAATGTTACTCGCTATTTTTGCAGTTCATCTTATACCATCCCTGATTTAAAGGAATAATTACAATAAATTGACTTACCCTTATCTGTTTTAAAATCAACGTTGGCGCTCTTTTGTAACGAAGCATTCGGAAATGGATCAGGGTCCATTGAACGAGCACTGTAATAAATGTAAGCCCAACCATCACCGCAAATGACAACCAGGGCATTTCTTCCGTAGTTGAAAATATCACCAATCGTCACGCACGATATCAATCCAAGTCCTGATATCTTCTGCCATAATTCAGTACCCTGTAAAGTATAAAAATTACAATATTTTAACATTATTATATACTAATAGGTCGTATAAAAAAAAGGTCAAAAGCGAGGCATGGGGTAACTAATATATGAAAAAAAAAGAAAAGAAAACGTACTTTAAAAATGTAGAGATCACCTTCAGCCGTTCCAACGACTAATTCATTATTTCCATCATTATCCACGTCTCCAATTGTCAAGCCATGCCTAAAGACTGTACCAGACAATTCCCAGCTAAGTCTTTTAACAAAACATACAGCCCTCATTTTGACATAGATTTAAGCTGCATCTGGAAATATCAAGTTTAGAGGCATTCGATGAGAAGGTAAAAATGAGATCAGGTAACGCCAACGACTTGGTGGCCACACAATACAGGTTGCTTTTCCAGTAATCAAACCAAGAGCAACAGGTCCAAATGTGTTAGAGTCCATAGAATGTCCTGTGTTATCACCTTCTACCCAACAATGACCAACAGGAACCTAGTAATACATAAATATCTAATTAATAAATCAGTGCTATGTCTATTGACCTTAACTATTCGCACTTTCAGATTCTTGAGAAGAAAAATAAATAAATAAATAAATAAATGGCAAAATCGGACTTTTAGAGGTCAGTCTTTATAAACACGTACAAAGTCCATAAAACTGTTGGAACTCTTTTTCAAGCTTTATAATCAAATGTCGCACTCGCAGAATTTTAATTTTGAATACTTTTTATTACAAATGATGTAATTGTAAGAAAATGTAAAATTACCTGACAAATAGCAGTTTTATAATTGATGGTGTTTATGACGTCTCCGGCCAATCCAATAACGCGTTTAATTAAAAGTCGGTCCGGCGAAGTTGGAGATATAAATGATATTAGATCTCCTCGATTTATATTATAACTTCGTACTGCCCAACGATTTAAAAAAACGCAATCTGTCGTTTTTGAATCGGGATTTAAGGTTGGTTGCATTGAAGTTCCATCGACATGTGCTATGTAACCAAACGTATCCAAGGTAATTGATTTTACAAGAACAACACCTACAGGAACTCCTATAAGTAATTTCCGTAAAATGTACAATATTTCCATGAGATCTGTTTTGTCAGGGTCTAACTGACATTTCAGAAACGTATACTAATAAAGTCAATAATCAATTTATCTTTGATTTTGCTCGATGTTGTACAACCAGGAAAACCGACACTGACACTGACCGACACATTGCGAAAATCGGAAAATGCGAATAATGTGGCACTGATCAAGAGTAGTAGAATGGTCAACTCATGATCAAATTCTCCCTATAAAATTTGTTTCACAGCTCGCAAAGCAACACGCTTGCTTTGCTAATCGCTAGACAGCGCAATTTCAGGCGGTAAAATTTGAATTTGAATTTTTTATTTACGTATCAATAGACAAATATTTAGTAAAACAGTGTTTTATTTATTGTGATTACAAAAATAACAACTGCCATAAAAATACCACCATTCCGCTGAATATATTTTTATTGATATGTAAATAAAAAATCTGTAATTTTAATTTTCCCGCTTAAAATTACGTAGGCAAGCAAGCAAACTGTCATTTTTCGTAAAAATAAAAAAACTATGTAAATTACCTAGGGTATTTTTTTGCATTTTCAGCCCTCCCGGATCATCTGTCATATTGACAGATGAAAAATACAAATTCTCTAACTTCTACGTATAAAATATACAAATTTATTATATATTATATCTCTGAAGCATAGAAAATTGTCTTATACAAAAAGAGAGAATTTTGTATATGTGATCGACATACAATTCATAGAATGAATTCAAAACCATCGTTTTCAAAGCCAGGTATTTACATTTACATTCATATTATTTATTTACATATTATTTGCATCATTTTTATAGAAACTTTCTGATGTTATAATACATATATTATATACCGGCGCATTATTTGATTTCTATTTTTTATAGGTGATGCATTCTGGCAAGAGGATAAAACTGATATAGAAACACATTCTTCCACACAGTTTATATACAATGCACATCACTCTTTGGCTCTTGACATTCAACGTCAAAGATTGCCAATATTCAAATACAGGAATCACATTATCTACCTACTGGAAAAATTTCAAACATTGGTACTAGTAGGAGAAACTGGATGTGGAAAAAGTACACAAATACCACAGGTAAATAGAAGTCTAGAATTATATATGTAATCCTTTCATTTTGAGCACTCTTTTACTCAAAATTTGAATTTCTGATGCTATTTTGCGAGATAGAAAACACATAATATCATTATGACATTTTCGTAGTATTTGATTGAAGCTGGCTGGGCGACAGATGGGAAAATGGTTGGAATTACTGAACCCCGGAGGGTGGCTGCCACTTCATTAGCTAACCGGGTGGCCGATGAACGGAGCTGTATTTTGGGTACCGAAGTTGGATACTGTATTCGCTTTGATGATTGTACTGATGAGAATACAAAAATAAAGGTTCAGTTATAATTTCTTGATTTGAAAAAATAACATGAAAATGAGATAATATAGGTATAATTATATAGGTATATAGTCCAGATATAAGACTCATAATTTAATTCAAATAATTGAAAAATACTTTTTTAGTATATGACTGAAGGAATACTGCTTCGTGAAATGATGAGAGATCCATTACTTACAAATTATTGTGTCATCATACTCGATGAGGTACACGAACGGACAATGCTGACTGATATAATAATGGGGTTATTAAAAAAGATATTGAGGGTAAGTAAAAATTGACTTAGACAATGCTCCCCAAATCTTAGATTTATTCACTATGGTTTATAATGTTCATTATTTCAGAAAAGAAAAAGCTTGAAAGTCATTGTCTCGTCTGCTACAGTTGATGCAGAACAACTTCGAGATTTTCTAAATTTAAATACAAGTAAAGATACAACAAAAGATACAGCCACGATATTAAGTGTTGAGGGTCGCTTGTACCCCATCGATATTTTTTATGTTTCAGGTAAGAAATAATTGAGTTAAATATCTTTGTAATATTTGGTTTACGTTTAAATTGCTAATATAAAGTATTGGGGATGTGCAAAAACCCTTAAATTATTTTCAAAGCATAAAAAATACTTTATGATGGTTGCTATAATAAATCTAAACAAGAGAATAAAACTTTCTCCAAATCTTTTCCAGATTCCGTTGCAGATTACGTTCAAGCCGTAGTTGAGACAGCTCTAAAAATACACAAAACTGAAGAACCTGGAGACATTTTAGCATTCCTTACAGGATTGGAGGAAGTCGATAGAGCTGTCTCTCTGTTATCTGAGCATGCGAACTTAATAAAAGAAGGGAATCGTACGTACTTACAATTTTTTGACTTCCCTTGAAATATTTAAAATCCCCTGATATCATAACTTTACTTAACCCAAAATCCATCGAATCTTTTTTAATCTGTTGAAATTCCATGAAATCCATTGTAATGTTAAATTGTTAATGTATTAGAGAAACTGATGCCACTAGCAATGTATGGTTCGCTTCCGAACTCAGAGCAGCTTAAAGTATTTTGGAAAGCTCCAAAGGATACTCGGAAAGTCATTGTGGCAACAAATATCGCAGAAACTTCTATTACGATACCAAACATCGTTTACGGTAAACTATTTTGAAAGTTGTTTGCATAACTGATTTTATACAAGTCTCTTTCTTTAAAACAAATTAAAATTAAGAAGTTAATTGTTTTAGACTGACTTGAATTGGATCACAATTTGACATATGTATCTTTCTGCAATTATTTTCAGTAATAGATAGTGGTTTTGTGAAGCTGCCGTGGTTTGAAGTGGATACTCAAACTAATAGCCTTATAGTTGCACCGATTTCTAAAGCTTCGGCGGATCAAAGAGCAGGCCGTTCTGCTCGCATTAGATCGGGAAAGGCATATAGGTAAAACATATTTCCAGAATGATCAACTTCATTGTTAAGTCTCAAGTTACGTTTACAATTAATTATAATCTGTCTACGTGTTCTTCCAGACTTTATACTGAAGAAGCTTATAACAAATTACACGATGCAACGCCACCACAAATGCAGCGCACTGACTTATCACCTGCTATTTTACAACTTAAGGCACTTGGAATTGATAATGTGTTACGTTTTAACTTTCCATCCTCACCACCTAGTAAAAATCTTCTTGCAGGATTAGAATTGTTGTACGCATTAGGTGCGATTAATAACAAAGGTGATTTGACCAATCCTTTGGGCTTAACAATGGCTGAAATGCCATTGGAGCCTATTTTTGCCAAATGCGTGATTGCATCAGGTATACGTTATTTGTTAAATTATCTTTTTCCCTTTTAAATTGGTTAATTACATAAAAAAATAATAAAAAGAAATTAATTGTCTAATTTTTTTTAGGAGAAATGGGATGCTCCGATGAAATAACAACTATTCTATCAATGCTTCAAGTACAAAATGTTTTTTTGCGACCAACCAGTGGTCAAGGGTCTCTAAAAGCTCGGGTTGCTCATCGCTTATTTGAAGTCGAAGAAGGCGACTTGCTAACTTGTTTAAATGTTTATTCTGCTTACGAACAAAATAAAAATTCTAGTTGGTGTCAGAAAAATTTTCTGAATCATAAAGCATTACGTAGAGCAACAGAGATCAGATCAAAAATGAGACAGCTTTTAAAAAAACTGGATATTCCCATTGTATCCTGTAATGGTAAAGCAAAACTTTCTATTATTATCGGTTAAAAATTTGTTTAAATACCAATTTTATTTTCATCTTCCATATAAAAAATTTGTTATGTTCGATTATTTCAGGAAACACAGATATTATTCTTAGATGTATAACGACTGGTCTTTTTCCAAATGCTGCGTACCTTCACTACTCGGGAGTATATAAAACTGTACGTGGAGCTAAAGAATTGTACATTCATCCAAACAGTTGCCTATATACGGTGCAGCAACCACAATGGTAAGTATTTTATAAAAAGAAAATTATTTTATTATTATGACGATGTCATAGAACTGTTCATCTCTTACATTTCTTTACCTATTTCAGGATACTATTTTGTGAAATTCTACAGACAAATAAAACTTATATGAGAGAATTAACAGTCATTCGGCCTGAATGGTTAACAGAACTAGCTCCTCACTTTTATGAAAAAACACAAATCGAAACAATGTAAAACAACTTACAAACGCTTCGTCCTTTCTGTAAAGTGTAAATAATAGATTTTTATAAGCTTCTTAAATATATTTTTATTACACATTTTATTTGCTATTTGTTTTCTCTTAATTTACTTATCTATATTACATTTAAAAATATATCGTCGATGGCTTTTATATTAAACCTTATTTTAGAAGAAAGGGTATTTAATATGACAATATATATGTAATTTATTATTTCATGTTAATGGGTTGGCATTCTCCTAAACCAGAATCTAGCTCTAAAATCATCGCTGCAAGTTAAAAAGGCGGGTGCTACTGGAGAATGAACGATCAATCTCACTGGACCATTGTGTCCTAGTGATAGAAGCTGTTTCCTCGAAGCGTTTCTGGAATTCCATGCACACAATGATGTTGTGGCTTCATCTGGGAACATTACGTAATCCTCTGTATGATTAAAAACAGCCTGTGCTTTGTGTTCTTGCTTGCCTAGAAAAAAAAATGATCATTAAGTACTATTTTAAGTTTAAATATGAGGGTCAATGAAAATGATGGTATTTACCTGTTGTTCCAGCACCAGTATATGCTATGAGACATCTACTAGTCGACAATTCCCACAATTTGATTAATGAATCCTTTCCCGACGACAAAAGATACTGAAAATCGAAAAAGAATTCACTAAAATTCGAGGCAATGCATTTTTAAATAAAAGCATTTTTTTCAGTTATTTTATTTATTTATTTTTTTTATCAATAAAATTATTTTTTACCTTTCCATTTCTTGTAAAGGCTACAGAACAGACTTCATATCCATCGTGTGCTTTACTGAAAGTATTGAAGCACTTGTTTGAAACTCCGTCCCACAATTTAATACTACCATCTTTGCCAGCAGAGGCGAACGTTCTTGCATCTTGGGAGTACTTAATGCTCGTTACTCCAGCCGTATGTTGATGACTTGGTATACTGCATACAAAGCTTTGAGAAGTGTTAACATCGTACATACGAATCACTGGATGATTTGTACCAACTACAAGAAAATCACCAGTTGGATGGAATGCTAAACACCTAATTTGGTCGCTATCTGTGATTGTGCGAAATGCTTTCTTAACGCTCGCTTTACTGAAGTCAAAAAGTTTTATTGAGAAGTCACGGCTTCCAGATACTAAAATTGGTTCCCTTGGATGAAATTCTAGGCATGTTACCTCTTCAAGGTGATCATATAAAGTGCGAATTACTGGATGTCCACCTGCCTGATCACTAGCTGCAATTTCATCAGGTGCAGACTTGGCTAACATTCTATCTACATCCAATATTTTAATTGACGCATCCACTGAACCAGTAGCAATCAATTGTCCATCAGCAGAGAAAGCTCCAGCTCTGCAATTGCCTTTATGAGAAGTAACGTAAGCTGTTTCATATACAGCAGGTTCTGGTGCTTGCACTTGAGCCTCAGTTTCGAATTCTAAATCTAAACCAGGACCAATTGTATTATCCGAAGGTAAATAAGCAGAAGCAGCACCAAGGTCTTTCTTGCCACGATCGGGTTCATGGGCCATGCCGATCAGCATCAAATGCATTAAACGATCTGAAGGAGGACACGGTGGCTCGGCTTGAATCACATTGGATAACTGGACAGCAAGTGTTTGATGACCATCGTAGAAAAGTTGACTGTAAATTTAATGAAAGCATTACTTATAGAGTTAACTAATTTTAATACAATACCCAACGCTCTTCATACACACGGCCGGTTTTTAATATTTACGTATGTATTTGCTAGTATTAAATGTTATATGTTAGTACATTACCTGATCATTAGCCGATACAAAACTTCTCGACTCTTTATTATATTTTTCTTTTCTGCATCTGATTCCTTCATTTTTGATGTTTTTCAAATACTGTCAAACACTGAATAAAAACAATCTTGAATCTTCTCCAGCAAACACAAACACGACAAACACCAACACCAACATTGGAAACCATTGGAAACGTTTTAACCAGATTTAACCACGAAGGTTTTAACCTAGATGGGTTAAATTCGTGCCCCTTACTCAACTGCGCATGAGTCGCACTCGACATTTGATTAGTTACAATTCGCGCGCAGTTTAAAATGCTACAAATATTATTTTTATCGTCTATTATAAATAATGGCATTTCAATTTTTCTTTTTATCCAGATTCATGAATTTCGATCTAATGGAGATTTTTTTAAGTTAAAATGCATTATTTATAATAAACAATAAAAATAATATTTTTCAGCATTTTAAACTGCGCGCGAATTGTAACCAATTAAATGCCGAGTGCGACGCATGCGCAGTTGAGTAAGGGGCACGAATTGGGAACACTGGTCCAGAGTCCAGAGTTGTGATGAGTACACATGTGTGCTCATCTTCATATTTTTCACTGCGCAAGAGCAAGAAAATAAAGGCTAATTCACAAGCCCTCTGCTCTTAAATCGAATGTTTTAGATCACGTGATCTATTCCATTTATACAATTTGAATTTAGAATTACATAGATTCAAAGGCAGAATTGTAGATCTAAGGAGACTTTAATATAAGACGTATATATTTAATATAGAATACTTTCATACTTTTAGAATCATAGAGAAAATGTCAAACGAAAATATTTATGAGTTTCCCAAAGGAATTAGCACGGTCGCATTTATTATTGTACTTGCGTTTTCCCAACATTGTAAATTATCCACCTAATCCAGGTAGCGTGTGACCGCAGGTATAGTTTTATTGCGGTACGTATTTAGGACAGGCGTCCTAAGTAGAGCATCCTCGTTTATATTAATCCTTATATAGCGCGTGTCCCAACCATTAAAAGAATTGTTAATATTGCCTACCTAAGGAAAAACCCAAAACCCAAGCTTCGAACGAGGAAACGTCATTTTCCACCTCTTCTCAAAAATTGTAATTCTCCCTCTACCCTATATGTATCTACCGTCCACCTCTTACCGGGTGACCGTCTTCTAGTTTTACCTTTGAAGATTTAGATTTGTCTTGGCTCTTGACTTGGGAAGTTCGTTCTCTCCCAAGCTCGTCACTAGTTCAAGCTTCGATAATATATATATATCTAATATTTTACATTCAGCTAATAAATAGTCCTTGCAATCCACCTTGTTCATATTTTGTTTAAAGAAATTGAATTTCCTCGCTTATCTTCATAAGCTTGCCGATAAGCATAAAATAATTTAAAGCCTTCGCGCCTTTTTGAAAAGTAGTTCGTCTCAAACTAACGAACTCATAGACGGCCCTGAGATCGGGTCATCACAGAGTCCAGACTCTAGCGTCACCAACTCTACCTCTCACCAGTCTCACCTCTCAGCTCAGTGACGCCTCAGTCGCCTCACACCAGTGACGCAGTGATTGGCAGTGACGTATAATGGCGGAGGGGCAGATCTATTTAGCTTCTTTAGTTACAAAGCATCTATATGTATCAAATCTTTGAAATTCTTTATGTTACACGTATTGCACTAATGTCAAAAACCTGCCAGCTATTAACTATCAAATTTGGAATACAGTATTCATGAATTTTAAATGAGGTCACAAAGATGAAGACTTGAATTCGAAAATGAAAAAGTGAGTGTTTACATACATATCTTGTAAATTCCATCTATACAGACTAAGGTTTCTTTGTCTTCGTTTATAAACATAGATATGCTCAATTTAAATAAATAGAATGCTATTTCTTTTATTGCTAGATAATACAAATTTTGTTGTAAAAACTGAAAAAGTGATTCTAAGTAAAACGTGATTTGTGAGAGATTATTTCCAAAAGCTTATAAAATCTAAATATGATAATTGCATGTCATCCCTTATAGTATCTGTTGTAAATATTGTCATGTGACTGATAGTGAACAAGATAACTTTTTTCATAATGAGCACGTTTCCGAGAAGTTGAAATTAATTAAAATTTTAACACTGTAAATTCATTAATACTTTTTTCTTTTGCAGAGCATCATTCTTGTAGTTTTCCATATTATGAGCAATGCCTGACAATAATATTCTCTCGGACAATTTTTGGAGTCAAGGGACAGAAAGTGGGGACGAAGTCGCACGTGAATTACCTTCTAATAAAATGGAGTCAAGGTTAGACACAAATGTTACATACTAATTATAAAATTATAGCATTGTTGTTTTACTCTTTCTTGTAATTTGGTTTGTAACATTGTCTAATTTTTTCTAATTACTTATTGATTATAGCTCTTCACAACAGTTTACCCAAGGAGAGTGCAGGATGCCTAATGTCCAAGCGTACGAGGAGGAAAAAATGCGACGAAAGCTTCAATTTTTCTTTATGAATCCCATTGAAAAATGGCAAGCAAAACGCCGATTTCCCTACAAGTTCATCGTACAAATCATTAAAATAATTTTAGTGACAGTACAGCTCTGTTTGTTTGCTCACAATAATTATATACACGTCAACTACACTTGGGACAATCGAATTGCATTCTCACATTTGTTTCTCAGAGGCTGGGATGCTATTCAAGAGGTAAGCAAACATTTGTTAGGTAAATGCTTTAGAAAAGTGTCTTTTTATCATTTTTTTATAAAATAATTCTTCCTTAGTTTCAGAAAAATAAGTCTCAAATTCGTAATATCCAAAAAATAATAACGAACAAAAATTTGCTTTGTTTAAGGTTCCAGCATATCCACCAGCTTCTGGTCCCTTTGCTATTTACAAGCAAGATGAATTCTATGAGAGCATAGATTACGCTTTGGACGGTTATTACAATTTAAGCAACGCCATTGGATCGTATTCATACATTTCGGAAGACAATACGAGAGGACCAGTAAGTTTGTGTCTGCACAATTACAAAAAAGGGATCATATTCGGTTTTAACGAAAGTTATATATTTGATAAAGAGATAGAAAAGCGTTGCGTAAATATAACGCACAAGTATTTCGAGAAGTTTTCTTCCACGAGATTTTTAACGGAGCAAAATATTATTGTTAATTTTTCATCCTTAATTAAGGCAGAACTGATGTTCGCTATAAAAACTGTTAATTTAAAAGCTGCGGGTCCTATAACTCCACCCGATTGTTATCTATTCAAAATTAAAATTAATTTTGACAATAGTGACTTTGATGGACAAATGTTACTCTCCCTGGACACAGAACCCAGAAGACTGCTATGTAAAGGGAATACGCATTATTTTTCTAATAGCCAAATAGAATCTGCGCTGAGAACATTACTCAATTTGTTTGTCATTCTTATCTGTAGTTTTTCGTTCCTACTGTGTTTAAGGGCGATATACAGAGCCCAACTTCTAAAATTTGAAACTATAAACTTCTTCAAAAAGACATACGATAAAGCTTTAAGTCTTGATGAGAGACTTGAATTTCTAAATTTATGGTACATTATGATAATTGTTAATGACCTTTTGATCATAATTGGTTCTGTAGTTAAGGAACAGATTGAAAGGAAGCATTTTGGAAATGATCATTGGAACGTTTGTAGCATATTTCTTGGAACTGGAAATTTATTAGTTTGGTTCGGAGTCCTAAGATATTTAGGATTCTTTAAAACCTATAATGTTGTGATCTTGACTCTAAAGCAAGCTGCACCTAAAGTAGCTCGATTTTTACTTTGCGCTATTTTAATTTACGCTGGATTTACCTTTTGCGGCTGGTTAATTCTGGGACCCTATCACATGAAATTTAGATCGCTTGCGACAACTTCAGAATGTCTATTTGCTTTAATTAACGGTGACGATATGTTTGCAACGTTTTCCATGTCTTCTTTCAAATCACCAATGCTTTGGTGGTATTCGCGAATTTATTTATACTCATTTATCTCATTATATATTTACGTTGTTCTTAGTTTATTTATTTCTGTAATTATGGGTGCGTATGATACGATTAAGATCTATTATCGCGATGGATTTCCAAAGAATGATTTACAAACGTTTATTGCAGTTTGTAAAAATGAAGCCTCAAGCGATATTTATAAAGATGAATCTGAAAATAGCCAATTAGGAGAATTACTTGATAAGTTATTGTGTTGCCAAAAAAGGACGTACAACCCTATAGTGTCTAGCAGTACCGCTGTCAACAATCCAGAACAATTATGTGATAGTGTGATTTGTATTTGACAAATGAAAACTATGGTGGCACGAGCCAAATCCACCTGAGTTGTTCAATGTTGACCCCAACGGGGAATCCCAAAAGCTTATCATATAAGTAATTATGTATTGTCATTTTTTTTCAAATTTGACATTTTGTTACCAGATTAATTACACTTAATTTAATTGTAAAAACGTCTAGATTTGTGTTTTACCCTGAAATCAAATCCTCTTCAATCTTCTTCGCTTTTTCATTTCAGAGAATTTCAAGGATTTCAAGGAGGTCTTCAAAGGATTTTCAAAGATTTTACAGGATTTATATGATTTTACGATTTTTCCTGGGATTTTCAGGAATACCAAAATAGAAAACCAGGATTTAATATTTTATTACCTAATGAAATTTATTTTGACTTAATATTTCATGGTACAATCTATTTTATTATGATATAAATGAACGCAATTATTGACTTTATAAAAAAATTCTACAAAACGATTCACTGAGCATAAATGGCGATCAGAAAATCAGATTTCGAGGTATTCCGAGAATTATCTCTGGCTAACGTAAACTGGAATAACGCGGTGTTGCTAATTAAACATCGTGTCGTTCAGTAATAGTAATTTTATATTTATGTATAAAGACTAATGAATTCATACTATATATTGTACTTAATTCATTAATCTGATGGCAGCCTCACTCTCTAATCGTACTAAAGATAATAATTTTTTAATGCAGTAATTATTGTTAATTGCGTATTATTAACATTACGAAATAATAGTTGCTCAAAATCTTCATAAATAATCGTACAAGATGTTTTTGTGATTTTAGATTTTTAAATGTTATCATGTAGTAATAATCACAATAGCGTATTCTGAAAAATAGATTAGGGTCCTATGGTCAGAGTGCGGAGGATTCCATTTTTAATTTAAGAATCTTTGTGCGAATTGTGCGCTTCATGAACAATTGAGGTGTTGAAAGAGTCAAATTATGAGTTGTACAAAAATTCCTAAGAATCGTATTAGACATTTGACATATGTCTTTACAAGCCATTCTCAATCTTTGATAAAAATACTATTCAAGTTTACCTCCTAAAGTACTCAGCATTCAATAAATGTCAATAGAGATGCCGATTTTTTGTCGCATTTAGGATTATATGATATGGAAATCTATTAAGCAACGAGCCTTTAATTCAATTAATCAATTTGCATAATTTCTTTATTTGCACCAATCAATTCAAGACGCAATTGTGCAATACGCATTATTTGACTCCGTCACTCTGTCTTTAGAACCCACTATAACAGGGCACTATGAACAGCAGTCTGCTGGCTAAGTAACTTTCCAAATCTACAGTCATTCCACTTTTCTTTGCTTCCTGTCAATGTCAGTTACAAACTTGCAAACCTCCATGATTCTGATAATCGTGGCTTCCATTTCCTCACAGACACACCTTACGTGTTTATAAATCCTATTTAAATTTTTAAGTCTAAGATCTAAATGATCTTTATCCCATAATCATACGAAAGAATACCAAGCATATCATTCGCTTCGCAACAAATATTATAAAGATTAGATTAATTTATAAATATCACGTATTCTTACAAACATATTCATATACATTCGACCATAAATTTACAGCTATACGTCCGTAACGCATGTGATAAAAATTTCAATCGTACATTCAGTATATTACAAAATAACCAATTTTCCAACTTTGTCCTCGTCATTGTTCGTGATCGTGAAAAAATGGGTTTAATTATTCAGAATCACAGTTTTTGTCCATTTTTATGCTTCTGATACAAATTTTATTTTCCGACCATAAAAACTGAACCAAGTCAGTCCGAAACAATATAAAGGCATTTGCACATCTCTTTGTTCAACAATTATTAACAGTTGTGTTCCTCATCCTAAAAATAAGCAATTCCAATTACAATTTGAAAAATAATTCCAACATTAAGGGCGTTGGACCCAAGTGTTAAGCTTAAAATTCCATTCTCCATTTTACTTAACGAAAATTATAGATAAATATTTTTTCGCTCTGTAGCGCTAATCTTTTTTCAAATATAAGACTGTATACAGAGCGAAAAAATATTTAATTTCGATACTTTTTGCATAAAATGAAGAATTCAAAATCTAACTTCAAAATTCAATATTTTCATTTTACTTAAAAAATATTCCAATTAGATATTTTCTCGCTGTGCATGCATAATTCTAGTTAAAAATTGATTAATTCTACAGAAGGAAAAAATTCCAAATTTAATATTTGTTGAGTAAAATGAAGAAATCGAATTTTTAGATTAGAACTTGGCTCCAACACCATTAAACTGTTAAAAAGAGAATTGAAATCAGCTATTGAAAACGGCAGACAACTCAATAGAATTCCAATTTCAATTCTTTTTTAGTGTCCCTACCTCTCAAGAATTTATAATTTTATAGTCCTATAAAATACAAAACACCTTGAGGTGACGGCAAATGGAAAATACATATTATGTTACAGGCATTATAGTTTTGTTCACATAATAAATATGTAGATATGATGTGCGTGTTTTATAAAGTTTGGGTGTGTTTCTGAATGCAGTTTAGTTTTACTTAGTTTGAAGACAAATTATACCCTTCCATCACTCACCCACTCAGAAAACATAGGTTTTCATAATGTAGAATTCAAGGAATTACATATTATTTCAAAGAATTCTCAAGAATTTCGAGAAATTCTAAATACATTTTTCTATCTTCAAAAATTGGTGCAATAACAAGTGATGGCGGGTTAATATGTTTTCAAAATATCTAAATTAATGCGTTTCGGTCGTAGCTTCTGAAATATAAAATATAAAAACTCTATTCCCAGACAGAAAGGACCGATTTATTCAATTCCAGGAATTCAAAGAATTGAAAATACGTAATGCAATTATGGAAATTTTTATTTTACAAACTTGTAGTTTCCAACAATTGTCATTTAAGGGCGTTGGACCCAAGTGTTAGGCTGAAAATTCTATTCTCCATTTCACTCAACGAAAATTATAGATAAATATTTTTCCTCTCTGTAGCACTAATCTTTTTTCAAATATCAGATTGCGTATAGAGCGAAAAAATATTTAGTTTCGATACTTTTTGCACAAAACGAAGAACTCAAAATCTGACTTCATAATTCAATATTTTCATTTTACTTTAAAAATATTTGAATTAGATATTTTCTCGCTCTGTACGCATAATTCTAGTTAAAAAATGATTAATTCTACAAAAGGAAAAAATTCCAAACTTTATACTTGTTGAGTAAAATGAAGAAACTGAATTTTTAGATTAGAATTTGGCTTCAACACCGTTAAATCCAAAAATGTTCAATGTTACCTTTAAAATGATTGAATCGTGATTTTTAGAGGCATTCAATCATTCTTTATTTCTGGGCAGACTTTGGAATTTTTTGGTACATATTTTAATTTCGAAACTTCCTAATTGTATAACATTTTTAACAAGTCATTATTATGTCTTTTTGTATTGCTTGACACTTAAGTTAGATCGTTTACTCGTTAAAAAATAATTAATGAATATTGGATTTATCTTTGGAAATTAATTAGATCGTAAAAGTTGTGGAATGTCACGAGGAATATACGGTATCAGTATGAAATTGTCAGTCCTTTTTTGTTTTGTAACCAGTAACGTCATGAAAAATTGAGAGAAACAAATTATTATTAAAATATAGAATATAGTTCCTTAAAGCATGAGATATAAAAAAAAGCTTCTTTCCGAATCCAATTACGATTCATTAGCATATTTCCTACATCAGCACTCACTCTAATCAGCCATGTTATAATCCACTACTATACCTTTTTACCTTCTTCGCATTAGGATATTTTTAGTTTATGTTTTTGTTTTAAATATTAAAAGTGCTGTGTCTCTAACTTAGTCTACTGTCAACTACTTATCAATCCTCCACGTATCATTTACCTTCTTGTTATACATAGTTATGTATAACAAGATATATATTCTTTGCATATAATAATTAGTACAAACGTACCGTTTTCAATGGATTATTATGTCATTTATTTTTCAAATGTCGTTACGTCTAGTATAAACATTGGGTGTAAGAATTAATTAATCGTCCACTGGCGCTGCCTCCACGCATCACAGAACTTCATTTAGAGGTCAGTCAAGGAAGGATTGCAAATTTAAAAAAAATTATTTCAAGTAAATAGTCCTTAATATCCTTCGAGAGGACATTTTAATTCAATAGAATCCATAAGAATTCACAATAATGTAGAAAATTCCTAGAAATTACAAAGAATTCCAAGGAATTTCAAGAAATTTGTTTACTCTTGAAAAGCGGTTTAATATTCCCTTTGGATAACTATCCAAATATTCAGAACTATTTAACTTGTTACCATTACATATTAAAAATTTCCATTCCCTTTTATTGCTTCATTGACTGGCCCAATATTATTTATCTGGCTTTGAAATCAACGAACATTTAAAATCTCCAAACTGCAACTCTGGCTTTCGACTTATACGAAATGCAAAAATAAAACCAATCTTGCATTTCGAAAGGATAGAATACAAAATTTAATGTTTGACATAGGCTAAAAATTTCTTTCTTTCCTTCATTCCTTCATTCTTTCTTTTTTTTCTTTTTTTTTTCTTTCATTCTTTCTAGAAACTACGCGTCTAAGGATATAATAGAATATTGACTCGTTACAGTTATTAGAAATTTCATTCTAAAAGAGTATTTTGTAGATGAATATATTTATAGTTGTAATAATTAGTAAATAAAAATTTACGATGGTAAAACACGAACCAGAGTCGCGTTTGTGATATTACTTCTTGTTGCAAAGTTACGCATGGCTGTTTCCCAAGAATACAACTCATGCTACTGGGACCGATTCCAATAAATCTAATAATTACAGTAAAAAATACATAGTCTAAACGGCACTGTAGTAGGAAGAAGCAAAATGTTACTTGTTACATTCTCAGTACTTATCCTTCTAGCATTATTAACAAATTATCTGGTATCGTAATTTCATTCTTGTGTCATGATTATTATACTAATTCCACTTAATTAAAATTCAACTCTGTTTTAAAAAGCCATTCGTATTTTTCTAAAATGGAATTAATCCAAAAATAAATCTTCAGCCAAACAATCAAATCAGATTAGTGGAGACAGAACTAAGAGGAAGAATAAAAATAAACTTAAAATAATGTAAATTTTTAAATCAGAGTAGGTAAAAAATTTGCTTTTCAAATTTATTTTTCTTTACTTTAAGTACTTGAAAAAACTTTCGTTTGTGTATAACGCTAACAGTAAGTTTCAATAATTTTAGGTACTAAATTTTTTTTTACATGACAAATCGCACGACCTATATCATCTACAGTGATGGCTTAGAGCTAAGTTTCCTTTAATAATAATTGAATTAGTAAATTAATAGGATAATTAATCAGTAGATTTCTACCTAGGCTAAACTCCGACGGAAAAATATATTTATAAAAAGTTATAATATTATATTATATTATATTATATACGTTTCAAGCCTTCTATATATATACAGGATGATCCTCTAATAATTATAAACCTTTTAGACATAGATTCCTTGTTTTGTCGAAAACAAGTCAAAATATCCTGTGAGAATTTCAAAAATTTGAAAATTTCGAAGAGGATTTTTTGAAAAGAATTTTTATAAGGAATCTGCGAATAAAAGAGAGATAATTAACCATGATC